>JAYKAV010000289.1:1409148-1472334 GCA_035582835.1 Phoebastria nigripes | reverse complement strand
TGGGTATGAGGCTTGGGATTTTTTTTTTTTTTTTTTATTTTTAGTGAAAATAGCTCTGCTTTAATCCATGTGTCTCTATTGATCAGGAGATCAAGTCTACTTGATGTGCACTGCGTAAGGTAGTATGACGCTAAGAACAGCTTGTGACTTAGTATGAAAGGGTCAGTCTAACTTTCGCTAATGAACCTCCCTTTTTTAGTGTTAGTTAATTTGCAACTTGCCCTTCTGAACTTTACCTCTGTTCCCCTTCTTCAGTAGAAATTATCAGCCTTCCTTCCCCACCTCACAAACTCACTGGCATAGGTGCATATTTCATCTACAATGCCATAATGTCATGGATGTTAAAACAAACAACACGAGCCCACTATTCCTCTTGAGAATATCAGCGATATGTATAGCATGCAGTGGCAGAACAGAGCCTCACAGACAGAAATAAAATTTCACTACATTTTTATTCTCCAGATTTGGATGGTTAATTGGTGACAAGATAAAATTTCTCCCAGAATAATAAACCACATAATACAGGAGAGGGGAATGGTCTTGTCAGAAGATGCTCTTGTATTCATTTGACTTAGAGTCAAGGGGGTTAGAGGAGCTGTGTTAGGCTCGGAGAAGATTATTTCACACCAGAGATCAGATCACATGGAGAGCTCACAGCACTCTGCTCCATTTTCCTTTCACGGACACCAGTTTGCATATCAGTCTGCCAATACCATATTGATCTAGGCCCTCCATGAGAGGAAGCCCAGGCCTTTTCACTGGCCAACATGTTAATACTACATTTCTGATCAATACTGTGGTGTATTGTGCAGCTTCTTTCCAGCAAAGTTCAGCTCAGAGATGCCTATCACAGCTGTCCTGCAGAACTGCCAGTTTTCTTTATTAGACAAGAGATGTTATCCTGGTCGAGCTCTGGGGTTTCCTACCCCGTTAGGGGATCAAGTTGTTTCTACCCATGTCTCTGGTTATAGAAATCACTCTGCTTCTCTACTAAATGATGGCTAATGTCCTTTCGTATCCTTAAAAATAAATACGAGACATCACTGATCCTCATTATTTAATTTCCAAGGACTATACATCGATTGTTGAATAAAGCTTTCAAGGGTGAACTAACAACTCGCCTCTACTGTTACAAACCTGCAAATTGAGTTGAAAGGGACCTTAGCTTTTGGATAGCGTTCCAGCATCAACTGTCTTCTAAAGCAAACCTCTCTGTACCGTCACAACCAGTGACCTCTGCACCATTCTTGTTTTGTTTAGATCATGTCTAACCCCAATTTGTGCTGAAACGGAGCCGGGTGAGAGGCGTTCTGGATATTTGCAATTCTCTGGGCACCGTGATGGACAGACCCAGATGGTAATTCCAGGTGTGGAGAAGGGTCAGGAAGCACATAATAAGCCCCAGTCAGGTAGGTGCAAATCTTTTAAGAGCCTAGACTAGTTATAAAGAAGAGCACAGTTAATGTAAGAATTAATTTAGGGTCACGACGAAGCAGAAGGAAGCTACTGCACGTTTGAGTGCATTTGTGCATGTGCCTGGAAGCACTGCTCATATTCTGTAATATCTCTTTGCAATATGTATTTTGGATGCTGCATTTTAAACCCATTAAGTGTGAGAAGCAGTTATACATGGTAGCTAAATCAAGAAATTAACTCCTATTGCACAACCTTCTTCCATTAATTTATTTGTTTAGTGAATTTTGGGCTAATGAAAGGACATGGTTGGTCATTCCTTACTTTATGGAACTTCAATCAAGTAAAGATACGTAGCACAGTTTCTCCTTTGATATTTGCCCACCTTTGTGTTTTTGTGCTGTCCTGTGCTAGCAATGTTTCAGAAAGAATTTGCTCCACTTTCTCTTGGGACTTGGTTTCCTGATTGCAACTTCTACAGGGGAAGCAGCTATGACCATGGTTTCTTTGCAAAGCATAATAGAGACCTCAGAAACCAAAAGAGAGCAGCATTAACTCACCGCTCCCTGGAACCATACTGCAATCTCCTGTCTGATAACGAACTCTCTACGTTTCATTGCCATGTCACACCTTTGTTAATTTGTTCTATGTTGTTTCTCTCTGTGCTTCTCCCCAGCATGCATCTTCTCTCCTTGTTTCATTTGCTAAACATCGTCATGACTATATTTCATTTGTAGACTGCACAGTGTGGCATTACACATGCCAGCATTACCAGCACTGTCTTTACAGATGGGGAAAAAGAGAGGCAAAATTATACTAAAGTTACACAGTGCCACTCAGCAAGGTCATAGGAGATGTAGAAGTAGAAATAGGTCTTTGATTCACTATGACCAGCTGGAGGTGAGATGAAGCAAATGCATTTTGGCCAGAATAAAATCGGAACGGGTGGGTGGATTTCCTTGTAGGAACTAACAGCCGGGGGTTCACCTGTATCTCTCCCTAGTAGCCAAGCCACACATTGGTTGAGCAGGAATAGCAAGTCACATTATAACTCAACTGCACTTGCAGTCATTTGCTGCCAATTTTTTTTCAAGCCTGAGCACAGCACACTTGGCTTACCTTGCTGCCTAGTCAAGCACAAGGAGCCGGAATAATTGGAGGGGGGGAAAGCACAGGTAGTGTCTCCAAATGGCAAATAGCTTCTGAGCTGTTGAACGCATTGTCACTCAGGAGTCCTGTCATGACAGCTGCCTCGGGCCGTTGTACTGCCTGCAGGGCTGTGCTGAGAGCCCATGGGGGCTCGGCAATGTGTCTTCCCACCGCAGGCAGGAGGGAGGTTTGGGTTTACAGGTGGAACCAAGGCAGGAGAATAAGTTGACTAATAGTAAATAGAGACAAAAATGTTGTATTAAAGGAGCACTCTGGAAATTATGGTGCAGCCAGACTATCACAAGGCATTGGCTGAGTGTGTTTAAGGTGTTACTGCCTCCATAGCTAGATGCTGCCACTGCTTCACTGGAAGGGTTGTGGTCGTCTATGGGACTTTTCACCAGTGCCATGCAGGGACACAAAGACAGAGAGTGCTTGTACAGTCTGATATAACACCTCACCTGAGAAGGTCCATAACTGTTTTTAATTACTCTAATTTAACTGCTGGTAAAGGTGTCTCTATCTCCTTAGGGCAGAACTAGGGCATGGCAGCCCACCACAGCAGGGTCACAAGAGGACGCTACCTCTGAATCAGCTTCAGGCAGGATGTAGGATGTGCCTTGTACTTACATACAGGGAGTTTGTGTGTAAGTTCTCTGAACCTTGGGTTTATTCAGTTTGACTGGAAATCTTGTGAGAACAAGCTTTCTTTGTGAGATGTTGAGCAGTACTCCCATCCCTGGCTGCATGATGTCTTTTTAAGCATGACATCCTACAGTGCCAGGACAAGATTTGAAGGGCGTGCTTCCAAATGGCCCCACAACTGGGAAATGTTCATGTAGCGGGGGTATGTTACAAGCCAGTCATTCTCTTCCAACAGGAGCTTTCTGCCTGAAATTTGTCCCCTCTGTGTTATGTACCTGTCCCGCTACATGACAGCATTACGCAACAGTCCTCGTCGCTATTTATTGTCTGTGACTGAACGTCTTGCAGGGCTGGAATCTGGTTTTTCGCTGATGCTAGGAAGCCATGATGCTTTGTTCTAGGATTTTATTTCTCAGCCTGTCTCCACTGCTTGGGCTGCCCTTTACTGCATATCCCCCTTTGTTCCCTAGGGGTCATCGAGGCACGGTGAGAAGGCCAGGAGTTTTGAGCAATTTAAAATGTCACATCAAAGTAAGGAATTTGTCCTAGCCCAGAGACATAGGCTTGAGACTGCTTATGCTTCATTCTTGATTATCTCTTAGGTCAAGGTCCCTGCTAGCAGGAATAGCATTTAGAAAGCTCCTTGGGCTCTGCCTCTGCCACTGACCTTCTCTGCAGCCTGAGGCAAGTCACTTCATTCTTCAGGATTTCTGCTTCCCCTTCCACCTTTCCTTCATTTGCTTGAATCGTGTGTGCTTGAGGCCAGGCAGTGTTTCTAAGCRTGTATATCTTGCCTAAAGCGACAGAGCCCTGATTTCATTTGGGGCCTGAGCTGCTGTAGCACAGAAGAATGAACTCATTCCCACCTCTGTGTCTCCCACAAAGTGCTTTGGTACCAGAATGAAGTGGCATTTAATGAGCAAGCGACACTGTCTTGCGGTCAATGTCAAGGGAGCATGAGGGACACGATGTGTCTACTTACCAGGTGTGCCTTTCAGTTCATGTGCATCAACTCTGTGTTTTTGGAAATAAAGGAGCAAGATTCTTGTCTAGAGTCCCAAGGTGTTCATTTAGCAGCAGAGCCTGTAGTCCATGGATCTGTTTGAGCACCTTGCAATAACAGTTGGAGCAGTAATAGGCATCAAAGTATGCTGGGGAAGCAGGATTAATAGAACCCAGTGGAAGACAAGTTGCACCATTATCTGCTGATGACATGATTAGGACTTTTCAACAGAAGCATAGGTGTGTTCCAGGAGGGGCTCATCTTCTGGCTTAGGCTCTAACCATCATTCAATCATAAAATATTTTCAGGTGTTGGCAGGTGGAAAATAGAATTTCTTTAAGGAAAGATTTTAAGATAATTTGAGCACTCTTAGAGGACAATCAATACAGAGGGAGGTTATACTAATTGTCGAAATCAAGGTGATCTGAAGCCAGTTGGAGAAACACTCGCAGTCCCACACTGCAGTCCCTTTTATCACAGCAAGACCCAGAAGTCCTGCTCACAAAGCATTAGACCATGCGCCAGCTCATGCAGCCATCTCTGAAAAGAACGCTTCAAGACACGCAGTGCTTTATAAATTGATGCCCACATGAGCATGCATTCCCACTCCATGCAGTAAATGTAAACCCTGTTTTGTTGAGAATTCCTGGCAAGATTCTTCTGTTTCCTTCCTGAAACCAAACAAGAAGTCAGGGGACTTACAGCAGTGGAAAAAAAAAATTATATTCAGCCTTATTTCAATAGTCTTTCCCAAACTCACATGCTCTGTATCCCCTAATGTCAAGAGGAAGAATAATACGCATTTACCTAATGCAACCAGGGTACTTACCCATTTTAATAGACAGTGAAGTGTGAACAGGAACGGTGCAAAGAAAACCTATATTATGAGGAGGTTAAATATTGTGATAGCTTAACCAAAATAACACTGACAAAACCCAGACTTCTGACTTGCAACCTGTGACTGAAGTAATTCAGCAGACTGGAACAAGTCTAGGTTTTGGGGTTTGATTTTATTTATTTTTTGTCTTGGAGCAGTACAATTTGTAAGTAAAAACCAGAGCAGTTCTCTGGAAGAGTGGCCACCCCTTTCCCTCCGTGAAAGCTAATGGCTCATCTACCAATTCAGTAGGAGTCAGGAGATAGTCATCTTACTGTAATATCTTTTGTCTTTCTCCACCGACACCTCATTGATGGGCAATTTTTCTAAACAACAGTGAAATTGCAGTGCCTGCTTCTCTGTCAATAAATTCCATTATTTCGCATGGAGGTTGGTAGCATAGCTAGAAAATGCTGAAGTGATTACATTGAGGAACTACAGATCTGTGGTCTGAGCACTCTATAAATCCATGGACAAAGTTTGATAAAGCGCATTGATACTTTATCTGACAAAAGCCCGTCTAGATTTATGGGGCTCAAAGCTGTTTGCACTGTCATCCTTGATTCAATTAATGCAAAAGCACTTCCCATCTTCGCACTTCTTTCTTGTTGGGCAAAATGTGATCTTGACATTCTTCCCCCACTTTAATGAGCAAAATATAAAGTAATGGAATCAGCCAAAGAATAATAGCATGGCTCTGGAGCTGGTAAGATAATGCAATCAAGTGCTTTCAGGTTAATGTGCTGTGATCCATGGAGGATTTGCTTCAGTGTTGGGGTGCCATCAGTTTTTCCCTTAATCTTTTGTAGTCCTAATGATGAGCAGCAAAATCAGATGAAATTGTGGCAGGCTGAAAAAAATGTTGTACTTTACTTTTTCATTTGTTTTAAAGTTGCTAGGATTGAGGCACCGAGAGACACAAAGAAAAAGTAGTTTATACTTTAGTACAACTGGGGTGTAGCTTGTGGGAGAAGGTCTTTGGTTACAATACCAGGGGCAAATTATGTTGCTATCCTGCTTTTGTTTTCTGGAAGTGACAATGTGATGGGAGAATAGATTTGGTGCAAGGACTGTCCTGGGTGTAGCTTTTGAGAAATTATTGTTAAAACCTTGATTTTTTTTTTTTTGAGGACAAAGGATTTATGTGTGAAAAGCATGTCACAGCATAGTTTGGTGAAGTGTAGGGTTACAGCAGCCTCTGTCTCCTGCTCACTCTTTACCACAGATAGTTGCGATAAGGTACTCCTGTAACTTGCTCTGGCTTTGTCTTGATTTGCTTTGTTGCAGGAAAAGTGTCTCTTTAATGCTTGCTGTTTCATTGATGTCTCAGGCCCACTTTTACATCTCTTGAAGTCCCAAAATCCTGCTGGTGTGAGAACTCAGGACTGTTTTCCTGTTGGGATGCATTTAGAGGAGCGTTAGAGTTGGATGTAATATCTGGCATTGGTGTGCATTGCAGTTTTGTGCAGAGGTAGTATCTTGCCATGGAGAAATCATGTAAAGCAATTGACCTGTTAGATTAGGACGGTTTGCTGTGATTTCTGCCCAAGAAGAGGGAGTTTCTCCTGACTGTGCCTCGCTGAAGTCTGAGGACTGAAGTGACACTTAAGTGCACAGGCTTCATGATGACCCCTGGGGCAGAGACAGATTCACCCTATAGCATCGTTGCCATACTGTGGAGATTGCTTGCTTTCCCCTGACATAGTGTAACTCCTCTCTGCTCCCTGACAGGAACACAATTTACTGCAATTTACTATAAATCCTCATAAAAGCCCTTCTCTTGTGACACACTCAGTCAGAAACCCTAAAAATGATTGACAGGCTCTTCATAAATATTTATGATCTCTAAAAAAAGCTTGAAAGAAAGAAAAGTTAAATTCTTCCCTCAGTGAAGTTTGACGGCGGAGACTTTTCTGCCACGGCCAGGTCTACCCTTCCTCTGGCGCGAGCTGCAGCAGCTGGGGCTGGTACGGGAGAAATGGCCTCACCCTGCCCAGCAGAGCTGGCCCTGCTCGGGGTAACCTCATCCCCAAATGCACGGAGGGGCAGAGAGCCCAAACCAGCCAGCTCAGCCGCGGTGACGGAGCTGCATCCCCACGCACAGCCCTCGGGAAGGCAGCCCTGCTCCTTTTTTGCTCATGGCATAAAATCCAGAGAAAGCGTGGTGAGACTAGAAGTGCAGGAGGCCTTTAAAGCCCTAAAAAATGGCCCAAAGTAAGCAAAGCTGCTTTTCTGACTGCCTTTGCACAGGGCTGCTGCACTTAGTCGTTTCTACTCTTTTCACCATGCAGAAGACAATCATGATCCGAAGAGGGTCCTTCAAGGCCATGTCTCACAAGAGAAATTAGCCACGGGCATTTGAGCCCATCCATTAAATCCTGGGGGGCTGATTAAGAGTTTATGTCCATTTTATTTCACTACTTTGACTTCTGTTCTTCTTCAGTTTATAAATAGTTATGGCAGTTACTGCTTTTAGTTTGGGAGGAAAAAAACAGAATAGGTTTGAACCAAGCAAAGTATCAGTCTTTGCGATGCAGAGTCAAGCCAGGAGAGGAAATTTGAATGCGGTAAATTAAGAGAATGTTCCTCAGATGAAACTGTCTCCCAATCATAAGTCATGTGACAATAAATTTCAGTTGAGTGACAACAGTATTAACAAACTGAAAAAAAGATTGATGTGCATCACAGGTCCATGAATGCAAAATAAAAGGGAAAGACTTGCTAGCCTGTGATAGGCAAAGTATAAATATGTATCACTTGGTTCTAAAGTGAGTTATGATTACATTTTCCTACTTGTACCTGAAATCTGTAGAGGTTATTCATCTTATCCCTATATCAGCCATGACAGTTATAGCCATGCGGTGCATACGGCATAGATACCTGTTCAGCAGATAAATCAGCAGGCATGAAGGGATCTGTTGTTATCAATTTGATCTTCAGAATAAATATACAAATATGTGTACAGCATTGTTGTCACTGAGAACAATTTCCCTTCTTCTTGCCGATACATTTTTAAGAGGTTGTTCCAAGAGCCACTTTCCGACAATGCCAGAGGGAGATGGAGGGAAGCAATGATCAGGCAGGAGAACTAGATTTATGGACTGTTGTCTATTCTCTTTTTTTTTCTTAAAAAAAAAAAAAAAAAAAAAACACCACACACCAAAAAAACAACACTTCCTGCTAGCATCACTTGTCCTCAGAGTACAATGCTGGCTGGATGCAGCGAGTGAGGGTAGGGAAGAGAGGCGATGGGGACAGTTACGGTCAGTGAACATTTGTAAAAGGAAGCCATTCCTGATGAGGCTGAGCGGTATTGCCTCTCCGCTGGTGCTAAAGAGCTAAAGGTTTTATGGTGCAGCAGAGACTGTAGTTTAATCCTGATTCACCACGGCAGTTCAACAAGGAGGAGAGACTCATACAGGACTCAGCCAGGCAACTCGAACGTGGGACCTGCTTGCTGTACACAAAACAGAGAAGCTGGGGAGGGAAAGCCAGGGGAGATTTCTTCTCCTTCACTTGCAAGTCAGATCACAGCGACAGGCACATGGATGTGGAAATGCTGGGGCCACTGCATCACACCGAGCAGCATCTGAGCAGGGGGGACATCAGGTCGTGTTCGGATCTGAGTGCAGGAATTAGAGGAACGCTGCCCTGGAGTGCCCTGCCTCGTGGGGCACCGTTTTGGCCAGGCCATTCATGTCAGTTGTTCCAGGTGCCAGTCCTGAGGATGGGGCGGGAGACGGTGCTTCACAGCCCCAGCTTCTGTCAGCTGGAGCACCCTTGCAGAGGTACCCAGTGAGGCAGTATGCTAGCAGAGACAGCAGCTTCTCCCAGCGTGGGGGTACGGGAAGATCCCAGCAAAATGGGAAGGTAGCAAGAGTGACTCCAGTGCTGTAAAAAGGCATCTGCATGAGCGCATTGAGCTGAGTCCTATGGCCCAGCCTAAAAAGGCTCGCCCAGCTAGAAATGCTGATGGGTACTAAAATTAAGATGTTGAATTCACTCTCTGCCTCCCTTGTGACAATCACTGTGTGCGTTACTCCAGTTTTACTGATGAGGAAATGGAGGGTCTCCATGTTCACCTGGTCAAAATCTCAGCAAGATGCAAAAGCAGCAGCAGCTGTGCAGCCAGTCCCTTGCCCTCATTGTGTACGTGGTACCAAATACCCATGAAGATGGTAACAATATGAAATAGTTACCGTCCTTGACAGCTACATTCTGCCCTCTTACGTTTTGTAAGTCTGGATGGAAGGAGAGTTACTCTATATAGTTATAATTTCCAGGTAAAGCTGGAATGCAATCTCCTGGTGACGTCTGCCTCGGTAGCCCGGGGGAAAAGGCTTATGCCTGAACTGTTTTGTTTTTTAAATGCTGTCTCTTCTGGGAGGTTTTTGTTACTTAATTAGTACCATTCATTTAGCTCGCATCACAACTGTGCTCAAGGTCCCCAACAAGGATAGACTCCCAGATTTGCCAAGAGGTAAAAAATATTGTTTCCAAATAAAAGTATTACTTGGTTAGGTCTTTGATAGTTACAAACCATAACCTTCAGGCTCCATCCTATCTTACAGAACTTATCATCTCGACTTCCCTGTCAGGCAGCCTTGTATTACAACACTCACAGCTAGACACCAGGCTGTTACCTCAGATACACTGTGGCTTGGTACACACCCAGGTTATAAAGTTTTCTGACCCTCTCTCCATGAGCTGCAAAACCAAGATTGTGCCTTCATTTTTACCAGCTGCAAATATTTCTTGAAGTATGGCAAGGCTTTGGTTTTTATTTCCTCAAGGAAACCTCAGGATTTACTCAGGAAAGTCAGACGTTAATAAAGTTTGATTTGGAAATGAGAAGGCAATATGGAAGTGCTGGGGTGCCAGGAGTCTGAGAGACGAGGGAAGCGGCAAACTTGACTCTGAAGATGGCTGAGGACGTCACCTGTGAGGCATCCGAGATGCTGCATGCTGAGCGTGTTTAATGACATGTAGGGAGAGTAGATGAATTGGGTTGTTTTTTCTAAACTATGATACTTTAATGAAAAACAACTTCTGTCCTTCAGCCGTAAGAGCTATTCTTGTTCTTGAACTGTGAAGGAGGAGGAGTGAGCAGGAAAATGCCATATGAAATTGTTAATCTAAATTCAGAGACGGTACATTCTGGCCAACAAGGAAGATGTAACCGTATATCACAGCGTTCTGTTAATGAGGATTCATTTTTAGCCCAACTTGTCTGTAATGAAAAACCCTAACATTTAATTTCYATAAAGCTAGAATTAAGGCTGACTTTAACCTCAGTGTTCTCGACACATTAGCTTTTTGCTATGGTGTAAATCTCTCTGCTCAAATAGCAATATAGGAGAAATCCCCCTACCATAGTAAGTGGGTAATGCTGACTCATAACTCATTATACTGCGTAATTCCAGACCACAAACGTGCAGCTTCCATTGTTGGGAATACTGTTGCTAAAAAGGTGCCCTTGCTTTAGTAAAAGATTTGTGAAAAGAGACAATTTGTCACAAATCAAGACTTCTACGTTTGTAGTAAAGTGGTGGTAAAAAGGACGTAGGTAGATACACTTGTGTTGTATCCATAAAAATTGAAAAATTCTATTTTCCCCTGAATTTATTTCCAACTATATTAGTGACTTATATTGCCATGGCAATTTAGGCAGCTATTTTGTGTTCTCCAGTACCAAAATACCTTTGAAAATTTGGACCTTAGACATTACAGTGATCGTTTTGCAGTTAAAGCTAAAGCAATCCACTACCGAGTGAGATACAAAGGACAAATCTTGTGTCCCTGTGACACTCGAGCATACTCTAAATCGCCGCTTTCACTCACCTGCAGAGTTCTTTTGCATCAGTGTAAAAACAGGACTCAAAACGATYGCAAATGGAAAGGGCAGAAGCTGACATGCACATGGATATAAATGAGTGAAAGCTGCAGAACAACACGTTATTAGATGTGTCTCCATTTCATCCCCTGCCAAAYGAAGACACTCTCTCCTTCAAAGGAGGGCTGTGGGGTTTACCTCCTGAATGTCTGGAAAGTGCTCAGAGGGTCTTGGATGGAAAATGCAGAGGAATCATAAAGTACCGTTGCACTAGGGCTGCCTGGAGAAATCAGTAATCCTAATATTAATTAGAGCTGTGTGAATAATTCATAACAGATCATTTATTAAAAGAATGCTGCTACTTTTTTCTGTTTGCAAATTGTCCATAAGCAGATGGTGATTTTTCTGGATTGCGTTCATTATTCAAACCTATTTGCTAAATTATTTGGGGGAGTAAGCTCTGCTACATGTCTCTTTCAGAAGGAGTTAGCTGGGCATATTTAATGGTCAGAATTCACCACAATAGTGCTAGTTTTCATTGGACATATTGATCACCTGGTGTGTTTCTGTTCCTGACTGGATGTCTTAACATTTAGAATAGGGACTCCAGCATGAATACTCATACACTGTATTATGGCTCCTTGTGCTCCCCCATCTGTATGCCACATCAACCTGCTGTCTCTCTGTTCAGAACTTGCTTTTGCATAGAATTATTCAGAAATGTTTAAATCAGAATAATTATTCCTGAATAGCGCTCTCTCTGAGCACTTATTCTATAATAAGAGTGCTGTGTACCAGTTTAGTTTAATCTGCTTGAAAGTGAGCTAAACTAAACAGGAATAGGGCATGCCAACTGCAAAAGAAAAAGTGCCMCAGAATTTAAATTCACAGCCTCTCTCTTGCTTTTAAACACAAAATACCTTTTCTGGGTCAGAGGCCCCTGAGCAGCGAAGCCGTGGAAGCTGGAGGGTTGCAGCAGGGGAGGGAGTGCTCTGTAAATACCCTGTTCAATGCACCCACTGTTAGAGAGGACATACTCAAAGGGACCTTGAGTCTGACCCCAAACAGTTGGTCTTTGGTTATCCAAATTAATTCCCACGTGTATACAAACCCTTTGGCTCAAGTACTCTCTCTGTTTTGGGGGTGTGCAGCTCCTAGCACAACAGTGCCCGGTCCCTGATACGTGGTGGGGTTAATGAGTCAGCTAGCATCACAGAGCAAGGGCAGAATTAGGATTAGTCACCAGCATCCCACGACCACCTCCAAACCTTCATTTCTACCTTCATTTCTAATCTCTGAATAATATTACCCCTCAGTGGAAGCAAACAGAAAGAAATAGAAAGACTATCAAAACATTGGTGGATAAATATTCCTTCTGCRCTGCAAACTGTTGCTTACAGCTAGTATTTTTTGTGTAATGATCTGCTTTTAGATTTTCTGAGATGTATATTCCATCTCTTTGACACTGTCTCAGCCTTATCTCTACTCATTTTTTTCCTTCCTTAAATCTCTTTCTTTACTTTTAAAACGCTCTTTCCCCGAGCAGATACAGACATATCATTGCCGCTGTGCTCTTAGCATGCGGCTGAACAGCTTGGGAAGCAGAGGGAGGCTGCTCATCGCACCCTCCGCTCCCTGGACGCAGCTGGAGACCTGGCTGCAGCGGACCCTCGACCTTAAGCACTACCAAGTGCAGTGGCACTGCATCCACCCACGGCGGAGGTAGAGTTAGAAGAAAAACTAGCAGCAGGACACTACTTTTTTAAAGGAGCTTAATAATAATAATCATAAATTTAAAAAATGAGGAAACTTATCCAAAAAGGTCTTTAAAGTCAAAAGTATGGATTTCATTTTCTCAGACTCAGCAGGAAAGCTCCCTGTGCAATCACAGATGAGATTTTCACAAGTGCTTAAAGCAGTTGCATTTCAGTAAGAGCCAGGCATATGACTGCCACAGTGATATTGGGTGGGGTACGTCTTGCCAAACTTCAGCTGCTTAAGTTCGGTACCTAGCTTTACCTGGCGAGCTAAGGTTCATTCACAGCCAAAGGAGGGAGAGAGGCATTATCAGGTGGACGCCTCAGCTAGAAGTCGCCCTCTCCTGCAACAACGCATCTGCATTAGATTCCCTCGTGAGGCCAAGAGGAAAGATGTGATGAAAACAGGAAAGGCTGCCTGGAAATGTGTAGAAAAAGTGCTGGACATACACGTACATAACAGGAGATTAATTTAGTGCATTAAGGGCAGTCCATCCCTTCTGAGCTTCCCAGGGGCCACAAGGAGGGGGAGCGATTAGGAGGAGTATGGAAAGCACAGAGTAACTCACCAATACTTCTGTATCAGTCTTTACTGGAGACAAAATTGTGTAGATACTGGGGGGCAGTTGCGGGAGATAAAAGATGTTCTTAGAGATAAGATGTCATAAGTGATGTTTGAACTAACAAAATTGAGAGCAACAAATTGCCAAGATACTAGGGGGACAGGGGYAATTGGAGAATGTGCATTTTCATGTGTGACAGGGCAGAGATATTAAGTGCAAAACAAGTCATGCTGCTCTGTCTGACAGCTCGGTCAAGGGCTGCACTCCACCACTGGCATCCGACCTTTTCCCATCCCATCACTGGCATCTTCTTCCCTCACTCCACACCATCCTCCTTCATCCTTTAGTTGTGCCTCTGCACCAGCTTGGCATAACTTCCCCTAGCACTCGTTGGCTGCATTAGGCCTTCTGACAGCTTTGCAGTCTAGCAAAGGTTTAACAAGAGTTTAATTCAAAGTCTTTGGTGTGTCCCAGTGCCCTGAGATCCTCTTGCCTCAGTTTCCCTGGAGAGGCACAGTGCCAGACCGGGCTTCTGCTCTGGGGCAGGGCACAGGAGCATGGTCCTCACTCAGTGAAGAATGAGGCAGCAAGGATCCTTGGCTTGGATACACCCTCAGCATCCCGTTCCCTCTATTCCTACAAGGTGCTCACCCCGTCCCTTTCTGTGCAGTGGGTGACTGACTGCGACACGCTGAAGCCCCGTGAAGGTGTCGGTGTAAAACATCAATGTGATGCAAAGCTTTGTGCCGACTCTCCAGACAGAGAGGAAATATTCCACCCAGAGGCACTGCGCACAGTTGAGAAAATGCCTCCCCAGAGACAACTTCAAGCCGAGCGGAGCCATGGCTCTCCCCGTCTGCGTATTTTCATCAAGATGTTTCCAGACTGCAGCAGGGAGTTAAAAATGAAGTTCTGCAGGTCACTGGCCAACCTTCCCACAACCGAGTCTATAAAGAATAGCAGCTAATGTTTCTTCTGTGCTTGTGTTTCCCAGGAAGACTATGTTAATACAGCCTGTCTTTATTATCCTATCTGAAAAGATATTTCATTTTACCAGTTTTTACTACACAATCTCAATAACTGGAACTTGTTTAAAGGCTCACTGCTCCAGGAAAATGCATTACATCTTGGCTTTTAAATCCACCAGCTCTCATTTATTGGTATTAATAATACATTGGGAAAGCTGTTCTTTTTATTTTATTTTGGTCCTCTGAATATTTTTTTTTTTTTGGTAGCTCTAAAATAAAATATTTAAAAAAGAAAATGTTTTCAAACAGCATTTCTGTATCTTAGAGGTAACCACAATCGGCATGCCATTAAGGAGTCATTTGCAGTGCTTAGGAAGGGGGAAAGGCAAAGGAAAAAAAAAAAGTAAGTAGCAAAACTGTTTCAAAATCATTTATGAGCCCAAAGTGTCCAGGGAAAAAGTTTTTAATAATAAACAAAATACCTAAATTAGTTTCCATTTAAAGTTTAGGCGTCTTTAATTTATAAATGCTATCTAAGCAGAGAAATGTTGATGAGGGCTAGAGTAATTATTCGCATAAGTGGAAATGCAAAACTTTGGTGCTTCTACACAGTTCATTCTACTTCTGCTAACTCCACTGAGCTTTTTTTAAGCTCAGCTCACCCAGGGAATTGCTGCCTGCATGTTTATGTATTTACTGTAGATGATACTTTCTTTTTTTTTTTTTTTTTTTTTTAATGATAAGCTAGCATAGGCTTTTTAATCTTTCACTCGTTTCAGCATTACTATTGTGAAGGAGGATATGAATGGTCAGGCACTTCTCTCAGGAACACTGGCATAAAATCAGAGCAAATGGGCTGAAGTCAGTGGAATTTCTCCACTTCTTAAGCATAGCTGCATCCGAATACCACCCCCAGTGCTCGAAGGATCTGGTAACCTAGGATCACCTCGTGTTTACCTTCATCTCTCTCCTACTGCGCTAATCAAAATGGGAGAGAGGAAGTTTGGCCAATAACAGGTTTTTTTCCTATGCTGTATAAATGCAATCCCTGTATTATTATATTGAAGCTGGGAACCTCTAAGCAATTACTTCCCAGCACATTAGTGTCCATGTACTAAATGCTAAAGTGTTTATTCAGTGCATTGCAGGATCAGGTTATTGCTGAGTCTGTCCATCACACCAAGAAATTATTGCTATAAGTGCTTTAAGAGCATGGCCAGTACAGTGGAGGTATAACCAAGCTGAAGGACTGCGGTACTCCAGCTTGAGGTAGGGAGGTCAGGCATGTCTTTATTTGGGGGGGAGGGGAAGAGGCTGCAAAAGTGTTCAGATGCACAAAATCTCATCATCAAACACACATTGCTGTAGGAAGAAAAAAAAAAAAAAAAAAGACACAAACAACTTTATACTGAAATTGAGTGGAAATTGGAATAGTGAAGGAAATATGCTTTCTTTTTCAATTCCAGATCCTCATGCAGTCTTTTGCCTGGGATTAAGAGGTCACTTATTGCAGCCTTAAAGGATAAGGACTGGGCTAGGTAGGAGAATCAGCAGCTGTTTATTCTGTAAATGTTTGAATATGAATCAGGTCTTCCTTTTCAGAGCTCCACTTACTACTTTTATTTACCAGGATAATATCAGAAGTCTAATTAATTCTCCCCACCTCTTTCAATTCTCGGTGTCTCAGTGCTTCAGCAAAGCTGGAACCCTTTAGAGCTTTCTGTCTATTGAATGAAATAGCCTTGTTTGTAAGGATGGCTATGTCTTTATCTTTTCAGCTGAGATTGCCTTAAAACGTACTGGTGCAGACCACACAGGTAACACTGGGGGAATAATAATTTCTTTTTTTTTTGCATTTGGTTATCAACTGGTGGTTTATTTCTGTAATCGTCTTTATCAGAGTCTTTGCTACACAGTGGTTAATATTCAGGAATGATTCTTCTCTCTTTCAAAAGTTAGAAATATCAGCCTCAGCGAGACAAACTGAGGTCCAGGGCTGTTAAGTGACTTCTCCAAAATCACACAGGGGAGGATTTTAAGGCTGGGATTCAACAGACCTAAATGTGATGTTCAAAAATCGGTGTCTACTCCTCAAGTACTTCTGCAGACAGTTTCTGGGGTGAATTGCCACTCTCTGGAGGTATTTCGGGAGACAACTCTTAGACTAAATGCAGTCCTAAGGGGTCTAAAGTTGGGTGTAATAAGTCCCAGTCTACATATCTGGGCTCCTGCTAAGAAGCCAGAGGACTAAGCCGGAGGACCTGATTTGGGCTAAAACGCAGGCCTGCGCTAACAGGCCTTCGCAATTGCCTTATTTTGCCCTGTTTCAGCCCATTTCCAATCACCACCTTCCAGAGACAAGATAGGAGGAGGGCAGTTTCCTCGGGCAAAGATGACAACCAGCATTTCACCGAGCCTGCAGCAGACACCAGTGACGCCTGTGCTGCCTTGGGATGGTGCCAAGGGTCACCCCGGGGCTGTGCACATCCCCAGGAGGAGGAGGACGGTGCGGTTGGTGCTCACGGTGATGCACCCCGCTTTCCCGGGTCAGGTACCGGGTACCACTGTAACCTTGAGCTTCCCCGCGCTGAGATGACAGCCCCTCCTCTAAAGCCTTGTCTGTTTTAGCTGTAAGCTCTTTAAGTTGGGTCTCTCTTGTAATACTTACACATCCCGTCCTAGAAAGCTGCCACAATAACGGCCCTTGTCTTGATGAGGGACGCCGTGTGCTGCTCTAGTGCATTGTAATAATAATATCATTAGAAAAGTTCTTTCATATCATCCAGCCCAAGGACAAACGAGATCTCCCTAATCAACAAGGGATTCATTGCTAATTCAACATGGATTTTGTTTATTCTTGATTTATTTCTATTGGTGACGCTTGTATTACTGGAGTTCGTTCTGTTTGCTCACAGCACTCTCTCTGCTGCTAAAGCCTTTCTCTTTGAGTTTGACCTAAATGTTTCCAGTTTTTAAAATGTTTAGGTAATTCCTAGTGACTCCTCTTAGCTTTTAAGCAGAGCTTCTTCCTTGTTATGTCTCTGGTACCCCCAAAATACTTGTTCAGTAAAAATAGCTTGTAATAATATTGCGGCCCAAGGATGTGCACGAGGAGACCAGCCATTTCTCAAACATATCACAAGAAGTTCTGTGTTGATTATGCATTCGTTATTGATAATTATTAATTATATGCTGGTTATTACAGCGCTTTCTTGTTTTATTGGCGTGCTATGCATTTTACAGAGGCAAAAGCTGTTCTAAGAGAAACGGGTGATATTAGCTTAGCACAATGATTAATAACTTTATGATAATGATGTATATCTACTTATCATTGAGCTCTGAAACACACAAGAAAGCCCTATGCAAGCTCGTTCACACCCTGCYTGGTACATGAAGGGGTGACTTTGCCACTGAGATTGGGCTGCTTCTAGAGCAAAAAGAGGGAGACRATAATTAGTCCCCGTTAATTAGTGGAGGTTGGCCGGGCTTGGGCCTCTTGGATTTTTGCAATGTGATTTTACACTTGGATTTTTGAGGGACTCTAAAGATATGCCTAAGCATACACAGCCAACTGGGCTTCCTTGAGCAGGATGGATGTCCAAGAAATGCAAAGCACAGAAAATGGTGTCCCTTCCCTGGTGTCTAAAGGTTGACAACTAACCAGGAGTCACCTCTGAAAATCTTGACCCTTCTTCTGCCACATCCCTTTGAGCACTTCAGTGCTGGAAACAACCTGGGAGCACAGCGTCAGCCGTCAGGGTTGTCTCGCTTCAGCACAGCTTCTTCTCCTCCACCCATCCAGAGCACTGGGGGCACGGGGGTGATCCAGACCCACCCAGAYGTGCCACTGACAGATGCACTTTGGTGAATGGAGTCACTCAGGATTTACACCAGCATCTGAACCCTTCCCCTAACGTTTCTTTAACTTTGGCTCTGCCGAGCCAGTATCTGTTTTGATTTGCAACCTCTGTGCTATTTGAATGTACAGTAAGTAGCCTCTTGCGGGCAAATACGAGATGCTGATAGCTTCTGAAATCTATATTTCATCCTTGAGATAATAAGACAACAAATTTTTTACATCTTGGGGGGGAAGAAAAGTGACAGGCTGCTAGAGGAGGAGATCAAGATACGTGCAAGCACATGTCCCTGACCCTCTAGTCAGGATTCAACCATTTCCCCAAGCAGGATGACGTAATTGGCATGATGGAAATGTCCCATTTCCCAGAGAGGGGACAGGATGGAGGGGGAACCTCAGCATTGGGACTGGATTGATTTCCCTCTGCTGGAGCAATTACACTTCTGAAGTGGCAAAAAATAAATAATAATAAATACCCCATTTGAATCTTTAAATGAATATTGGATTTTAATTATAAAGGTTTAATTTTCAGAATGGAAAAGCTACTTTTGCACAATTACTGCATGCAACTTTTAATTAACTTTCAAGAACTTTCTCTTCTTAAAAAAATCTAATTAATAATACTTAGGGAACTATTAGCATAAAATAAGTCATGGAAAGGGGTAGAGAAGTATAAAATATATGTTGTGCAAAATTACTTGGGAGAAAGAGACTTGCTAATTCTGAAAACAAAGCCAAAGCTTCCAGCTTTCCTAATTCCGGCCTATAAGGAGTTTTTGCTGAATGAAAGCATGAGAAAGACATGGAATCATAGGGTTTAGAACGGAAAATACTGTTATGTTAATCAGCTGTTGCAGAGACCTGTAAGACTAGGAGAGAGGATCTGTTTCACTYGCCAAAGTTCCTTTATTTTGGGGAAATATGACACCAGTAGATAAGACAGATCCAGGGAGACGGTGAATGAAGGGGTAAAGAATGGGTTGGGAACCCACACGATTGCTCCCCAAAGAGCCCTAAACCCAGCTGCAAAGACAGGAGAGCGAGCCAAGCCTCATCGGCTGGGCAGGAAAATGCAGGCGAAGAGGCACTATGCTTGTTTGCAACCTGCCGTGAGCTGGGAGGATGGGGATGGAGGGGAGCTGCAAAATCACGAGCAGGAGCAGAGGAAAGGAAACCTTTCTGAGGCATTGCACAGCCCTCCAGAAGGAAGGCTGAAGGGACTACAGGGGTCTGTATATGCAAAATGGGCTGAGCAGAGCAGGCTTGGAGCAGGAGGGGGAACACTAATATCATGTTCTGGAGCAGAAGTATATTACTGCAGGAACCAAGAGGGAAATTAAGTCAGGGTACAAGGACACGAGGGGGACAGCCTGTGGTAAAACTTGTTGCTTCAGTAATGGAACAAGAGCGAATGAGAGTCACTTCACAATAATATTTTGCCCAGGCCTTGTTCCAGCTGGGTTTTAAATTAACCAGTAGATACAGCTGTCAGCACTTCTTTTATGAGACTGCTCCAACACAAGAAATCCTCCATGGTCTAAACAGCATGTTTTGAAATATCTGTGTTTGAGTGTATAAAGAAGGTTGAGTCTGTCTAATCTAGCACTCTGCCAACACGGCTTTGACTCAGCTAAATGTACCTTGAATTAAACTGAAACCTAAAAATCCTGGACATAGTGTCCTTTATGTCCAGTTCAGCCAGAGTGAGTTTCCACCTCCGTTCCCCTTCAGGGAGGGGAGGAAGGATGCAAAACCAAAGATTTTAAGCATTCCTTTTAATGGAGGGTGGGGGGAAACCTGATGTTTGCAGCCCCTTCTCTTAATGAGCTCTCTGGCCAATATAGCCGAAAAATAAATCAATGAGCAGGAACAAAGTACCTGGAACACAAACAGTACACCTTTGGATTGAGGACCTGCCTGAAGACCCCAAGGGCAGAAACATCCTGCTCTTTGCATGCTGCTTTTGCAGCAAGCCCATAGGTTGTGCCTAGGCTGCTCCCAGACAGCAGCTGAGAACAGAGCATGGGCTGAATCCTCCAGCCTTCCTCTTCCTCTTTGCCTGGCCAGCAGGCAGACAGCCTCTGGGCAGACCACTGACACGCCTGAGCAAGCCTATTGCTGTCACACCAAGCTGAGGTAGACCAGGTCCTGTATCACCTGGTTGGTGTTGTCTGGGTTTTTCTGAAGCAGGACTGGCACGTGTGCTGGCTGGACTAGACCATGTCGATCACTGGTTGGTATGGGTTATATTGTTGGGACTCCATAGTCTTTGGCTAAGAGTTTTCTTTACTGTGATGATGCCTACTCGGTGTTGCTACCCTTGCTCCTGTAATGCATCCCACATGCATCAAGCATTTAGACAAAACATTTGTTGTAGTGTCCAGGACCCAGATTTCCCTTCTTTGTTCTTTTCTGCTCTTGTATTTTAGAGGGTCTGTCTTTGATGTCCRGTAGGAGAACGGGGCTGTAGGCTCRAGGATCTGTTGTGCTACAGCCACACGGAGAGGCAGAAGATCCACAATGTGCCTGGCACCCTGTGCTYACACCAGAGGAGCATCCTGTTCCCTGGGAAGCTAAACACACAGCGAGCCCTAAGGGCTCACCCGCAGCCCCAATAGCTTGTCTGAACTAACTTTAAACCACTTACCTTGGGTTTTGTTGGCAGCTTTTTGGATTGTTTCACCACCTGTACTGAGGGCCATAACCCAAAGGGGATAATTTGGAGCTCACTCAGGTACACCTGCCTCTTTCCACACAAGCCGCAGTCAAGAGAAGTGAGCGCAGAGTGTGGATGCCCTACAACCAGAAAGGGGAGAAAGATAAGGGAGGCAAAGAGAGGAGAGTGTCGATTTGAGCAAGTTCACATTTAGATCAGTATAAAAAATGATGTGGTCCAGAGCCCCCGAGTGCACGGGGCATGTGCTGGACTGCACATATCTCTGCTCCTCTAGTGGAATAGGAAGTAAAAGATAGCTTTTCTCTGGGCCTATGAAAACATGTCACAAAATCTGCTCCTTTTGTATTCTAAGTAATTTTACTTTGCAAGAAAAAAGCACCCTGAGCTCTTGAAAAACAACCGTCACAACAACAACAAAAAAAGAAAAGAAAAGAAAAAAAAACACCCAAATGAGTTTAGATTCTCACATCCCTGCTAGGATGTTCCAAATATAACCACAAAACACAGTTCTTAAGCCCATATTTATTACTATACAAATCTAGTTTAAAAACAGCTCTACAGGGGTTTGTGTTTAGCTGTAGCACTAGATCAGAGCGAAAAGCACATCTTGTTCCAGGCAGAACTGTAATGCTGCACTGACCTCCAGTGGAATTCGAAGAAATACTCCAGTTGCAGAGGCTTCTTTGCAGCCCTCTGGAGCCAAAACTTGCCTTGTTTTGGAGCCTCACGGGGGCATCAAATTCGTATGGGGATCAGGGAATTTATTGCAGATTACTGTATACTTAAGATACATCTGTTAAAATACTATCAGGGCATTTGTTTGGAATAATGTTTCCAGCCTAAGTCTAGCCTCATCAAATTTGAACTTAAATATGCAGGTATTAAATAAAGCTTTCCAAAATCAATTAGCTTGAGGGGTTTTTAATTGATGGAGGTGCGATTTTCTATTGCAGAGAATTTTTAATCATGATTAATTTCAGTTTTCCCATCAGAAAACCTCTTCTTTTGGTTTGGTCACCTAACCAAGAAACTCTAATGATAGTTGCTATGTGATATTTCCTCTCAGCACTTAGTAGGAGATTTTCAAGGTCAGACAAAGGTGATCAAACAACGGAGTGACACTTCTCAATCTGTATGTGAATGATTGATTGCCCCAATCAGATATTAGAGCAGCACCACTTGACATTGTGTCCTKTGATGTCCTGATCAAAGAAAAAGGAGTACATAGTACACCCAAGATATTCTCCAGAGTACCCTACTTTAACAATCCCAAGGTCACCTGAAGGAAAACGTGGCATCTTTTTTTCTGGCAATCTCTAGCCGCAGTGGCTCCCCATCTGTTGTGCTAGGAGCTGTATGTACACGGAATAAAAAGGCTGTCAAAGGCTGACACAAATAGCTCACAGTCTGAATATTCGAAAAACAGTTCAGTTTTAAAAGACAACCTTTTCTGAAAAAAGTCCCTTTCCCCTGAAACAGCTAGAGGGCCCTTCTAGGTTGTTCACGAGTTTTCTCTGAAGAGCAATTAGAGAACTATTGTTCAAAGTGTGCTCAACAAGGAGGCAATGAGGACTTCAAAGAAAAGAGGCAGAGATTGATAAAGCCACTCTAGAAGCAAGCAGGGGGGAGTCAAAGAGGCAAGGGGACCTAAAAGGAGAAGGAGAACAAGAGAAAGGCAGGCAGTGCTCTGGGGGTTTTTTTTGTTCTTGCTTTTTTTTAAGCAAGATAAAAATATTTCCACCCAAAATATCCAAATGAAGTGAAATGAAATGTCTTGGCTTTGGGTTGTTTAACCTTATTTAACCTTTTTCTAAGTCCTTCGCTCCAACCATCCTTTAATCTTAGGCCAAATTTTAAATGAAAATTGCAGTTGACAAGGACAAGTTGAAGAGTTTGATTTCCTAAATAGCCTTCATGGTATTTGCTCTGCACCCGTCTACATACCCCATGTGTGATGAGAAGTAAGAAGCAGGCATGTAAGGGGCAGAAAGGCAGCGTATCATTCACTGTCTTACACCCCACCGTGCCAGCAAGATCTTGTTTTGACTCAGAATCATGTAACTTAGCACTTGTGCTCCCAGGACACAAGCATTTTTAAAAATCCCACTCATTTTGCATGCCCTGCTTAGACTATAATTCATCTGAAGCAAGTAGCGTTGTCCTATGTGTTTATATGCTGCCTATTACAGTGGGATCCTGCCCCATGACTTGGGCTCTTGGTTACTGCTCTACCGTTAACATACGGATCCTCGGGGTGTACGTACACATGATCACACGAGTCCACACGCACAAGGAAAACCCAAAATTTCCTTGCTGTGGTGGCAGAAGCAGAGGTATAGTTCCTTGGTTTAGATTTTGGAAGTGTATTTTCTGATATTTTAAAGCAAATTTAAATTAAATTTAAATTTAATTTAAATTAAAGCAATCGGATACAAACCTGTCTAAAGAAGACTGACAGCAAGGAAAATTTCAGCCCAAATTTTGCCAAAGTTTGGCAAAATTATAATCAACTGACAACAGTGTTTTTATAATGAGAGGTGGCAGGCAATTTCAAGAAATACAAATGCCGCTCCCCTGTATAACATATTCTGAATACGATTTAAAATATATGCCAAATTATTTAAATACATAGTGATTTTGGTTTTGCCGAAGACTCTGATCCACCTATAACAGAGTCTTCAAGGGATTTTTTTTTTTTTTCCCCCCACTGGTATTACACAAGCAATAAAAAATTTCATATGAGATTTCTTGATATTAGTAATATCACAGAGCAAAAGAGTAATGCACGGCAGGTAGAGAGACGCTACGTATGTAATATACTGCACGCTTACTGGGATTTTTTTGTTCAACAGGCAGTTTTTGTTATTGCAATAGGGTCAGTCCAGCTGTGACTTTTCACAGAAATCCTCCTCGTATGGCTAGAGCAGTCTGAAACACCTTCTCTTTCACTCTGGATATAAAACCAGCTGCACTAGAAAGGCCCCGTCGCTGGGTGAAGTCCCATTGAATGCTGTAAAAGGGAGGTACTTGTGAACGTCTTTGGAAGCTGCCAAGTTTTAATGCCTGTGGTGTATTATTTCCTTGGGAATGCATGAAAAATGTCAGTTAGTGAAGCAAAGAAAAGGGATCTTTAAAAAAGAAAAGATAAAAAAAAAAGGAAGAAAAAGACTTAATTTACCTTCTAATGATGATTCTTTGTGAAGATCCAGGGATCCACAATTTCTAATTGAAGCTAGAAATGCATAAACAGCATCATTTGGGGTAAAATTTACCTCCACGCAGAGCTGTGGTGTAAGGTAGAAGCAATCTTTCTGTTTTGAGCACCAGCATGGGTTTTAGGAGACCCAAGTGCCGAGTGCGGTGGGTCCGTAGCGTGACTTTGCTCGGGGCGCTGCTTCTCCCACCTGCTGCACGTACAGCCCCTGACACGCCGGGGCTGCTAGTCTTGGGAGGGAGCTCGATTCAGAGGCATCGCCTCGACTTTTACTTGCTTCTCAGAAAGGAAAACGTTTCTGTGTTTAATCTGTTGCCACTCTTTTAGCTTCTACTTGCACACTAATTGTAATGCAGTAAGCGTAGCAGGTTTATATAATCTATCATATCTTAATTAAAAGGTCTGCAGCTTTCGCTTGGACTTTGTTCATTTTGGTTTAGTATTACCAAACTAAAGCAATTGGACTTTATTGAAAAAACATGTCTTGATGGCACTGAACCAAGACTCCTGACAAAAATGTTGGCAGAAAACTTCACAAGCGTGACTGTTCATCATGCTTTGCAACAGTTATTTATTTCAAAATGTCAGAATTTTCCACAGACCAGAAATTCCCATTCCTTTCTGTCTCTATTACAAAGTACCTCAGCCTACGCTCCCCTACACCCAAACGCTCAGGCGCGGAGTCTGTAGGAATGCATAGATCAGCAAGACGTGCCAAGAGCTACTGAAAGGATAAACAAAGTTACTCAAATTATTCTTACAAAGCAGAAAAATATGGATGTAATTTTACAAAATTATTTGCTGAGTGTTGAACAATGAGACGAGCCCTCCAGCCCAAGTATATAACATCTCAAT
Organism: Phoebastria nigripes; assembly: GCA_035582835.1. Classification (NCBI taxonomy): domain Eukaryota; kingdom Metazoa; phylum Chordata; class Aves; order Procellariiformes; family Diomedeidae; genus Phoebastria; species Phoebastria nigripes. Next base: position 1,447,524 of record JAYKAV010000289.1, on the reverse strand, counting down.
TATGCAAACCCTGGATTCATTATTCCCTCTTTGATGTCATACTGCATACAAGTATATCGCTGTAATTCCTCCCATCACGTGGCAYTACTTTTTAGTTTGTTATGGAAAACATTATTTTTGGGGTGGAAATTTAACCTGTCAATTAGTAGGACGCGTATGTTGTGAAAATGTGGCAGAAGACTAAGTTAGAGAAATACTTTCTCCCTCTCAAAAGGCATGTGAATTTTTCTATTTAAATATTTCTTCATCTGCTTTACTGCTTTAAAATCCAAACTATGTTTATTACCAGGGCCCCAGTTACCACTATCAGATTGGGTAATAGAATATACTGTGTTCTCCACCAGTTGACAGTCTTCAAATCCAAGGGTGGACTTTTTTTAAGAAATCTCTTGTTCAAGTTTCGGTGTAGATGCAGAGCTAGCTGAATGGTATTCCTATGGTCTGTGTTACGTGGTCAGACCGGACTGTCAAGGCAGCTCTTTGCGGTCTTAGGAGCAGTTCTGGGAACTGGCARAAGTGTTCACAGCTGCAGAGACCTAGAGGCAAACAGCAAAGACTATTTGTAGKAAACAAATTTCACTTGCATTCACATCAGAAATCTAATTCAAGGGATTAGACCACCCCATCAGAGAGCTAAAACAATATCCTGCCACRTATGCCCAATCAAGAGCAATCAACACAGCTCTGAATTTTGTGACTGCTTGTAACAAACCGCCCATAAACAAGCTGCAGACCTAGGCAGGAACTTCAGATAACAAATGAATTTGAGCAAATCTCAGCAACAGCTCCTGGACAACTTGTGAACAGAGAGGAAACTAAATTAATCAGATAAATGATTTGCTCAGCTCTGGTAGAAAATGTCAAACACTTCAAAACTAACCTTTTGGCAGCAGGATTGCTCTTCCTGGATCTATTTAAGATTTCTGCCTTTTGCATTTGTCAACAGAGCTAGGAAGCAAGTGTATTTCAGTAAGGGTAATGTGCCATTCTTAACACGTAGGCACAGACCCTCTGACTACCTGCAGCAAGCGTGCAAACTCCACCRCACAGACGGCACTGGCCAGAAAGCCAAATGCTGTTTCCTGGGCTAAGGGGAAACACTTTTGAGCAGCTCGTAGCTAAACCCGAGTGGAATATTTCTATCATCGGAACTGATTTTTCTCCAAAAGGCTTTGACTGCTGTTTTTCTAAGGGATATTTCAATGAGATTTATCTGTTCTATGGAAATACTAATTTTGTATTTAGAAATCAGGCACAAAATTAATTTTTCTTGCTGGAAGTTAGAGCATTTTTATTCTGAAAGGTTGTTGCAGTGCCAAGAAGAGTGATAGCCTAGCTGGCTTGTGTTACCTTTCCCTTTGATAGCAGGGCTCCCCAGCTAAGCCTCGGCTTCCGCGCTGGTGAGTGCTGGACCCTGGGTGCCCTCCCATCCCTGGCACGCAGCACCGGGGTGCCCTGTAGGGCTAGTTGCCCATCCAGAAATTTTTTCTGCTGGTGGTTGCTATTTTCCTCCAGAGCCAAACCACACTTGCTGTAAACCAGCATAGCAACAATTTCACCTGGAATGATTGTGGCTTTCAGCCAAAAACCAAAAACCCAAAAAAAAACACAAAAAAACAAACAAACAAACAAAAAAAAACCCAAACAAAAAAAACCCACACAAAAAAAAACACCACCAAAAAAACCCCAGAAAACCTTTCTGTATTGACACAGACACTATTAAAAAAGAAAAAATGTTTTATGAAAGGAGAAGCAGCATTCATTAGTATGGCATAGTTGCACATCTTGCCTCATTTCAAACCTAATCACCAGGAGCATGTGCCCCCTCTTGCAGATGATCAGAATAAGGTCCCTGCAGCAGCCATATCCCCTTCCTCCCTTGTGCCCTGGGTGAGCAAAGGACAGGAGCGCACGCTGGATTTTACGCACATGCTTAAGTTGCATTGAAGCGAGCGCTTTGCTGAATCGGAGCATCGATTCTCACCCGTGCGGTGCCTAGCCTTTTACTGCTCTGGGTGGATTCCCCGTGACCACAGGTGAGGAGACCTTGTTATACACCGCACACCGCCAGGTCTGCGGCGTATTGATTAGTCGCGGGTAYGTTTGGAGTGGAGTTGTCCCTTTACTAGTTGAAGTACAGGGTGTTCAGTGTTTATTGTGTTCTTAACGAAGTCTGTTATCAGCAAGTTTAGAGTTTGTTGCTATCTTCTAGCGTCTTAGACTAATCACAGTAACGAAGGCATTGAATGGAGCCCTTCTCAGGTGGCATTTACCATTGTTTGCTGCAGATAACATAAAGCTTTCTGATTACAGTCAGCTTTTATCACTTCAGAGCAAATCTACTCCACTGAAATGTGCTAATAAAACCCACGGAAGCAACAAACTGGAAAGAAGTGTTACAGCAATAAAGGAACATGAGGGAAAACGTACAGCTTTTGCCGCTGTTATCATTTTCAATTTATTAAGATCTAACCATTTTTGTAATATGGAGCTATTGCTGGGGGTTAATTTAATCTTCTCTAATACCAGGCTCAGGTCAGTTTTCAGTGTCAATTTAGATGTAATGCATATTTCTGCATTAGAATCAGAGAAACACCCTCCGTGGCCCCATGGCCATATGCTTTCAACAATCCAAGTGTAAATGTCCAGCACGATACACGTCCATTTTGTGACATTACCTCCAGCCTTTAAACACGCAAATCCCAATAAAAATGTTTGGCGTCGTGGCTCCAAGGACAGAGTGGGCTACTGGCTGCAATAGAGAAGCACTGAGTTATGACCTGTAGCAACCCATCTACCTGCCACCTGTGCTCCACTCAGCCAACCATCCCATATTTATCTACTGCCTTTCACTGTGAAGAGTCCCAGAAGCAGATTAGAAAACTGCTGGGCTAAATCCTGAGATCTTCATTCAATCTTTGCTGAAGACAGCAGTTGTTTTGCGTGTGTAAGGGTAATGTAAAATCCAGTAAAGATTTTATGCTGCCACTGGGGAGGCTAAAGACAGCAGCCAGGGCAGCAACCTACATAAAACATAGAGAGGGGAAAACTGGATCCAAATATTTGGGCCAATGCAGGAGAAGGACGATCAATGTCCTCCGTATCTGCATGTAGGAGACAGGATATATAGAGACCTCATCTCTATAATCACACAAAATAAATAATATCAAACTTCGTATGAGACACTGAACTGGCTAAGATTTCAGTACGTATCTTTGTGTTCAAGTTATCCCTTGCAAATCAAGGACATCAAACCTCCTCCACATCCCACCACCCCAATGGATACCTGGTTCAATTCAGTCCTGCTGTCCTATGATCTCTTTTGTTGTTGTCTTTTCTGAAAGATTCAGCTCCTGCTTTTTCTCTTTTGATGTGCTTCTTGTGCAGTTAATGCATTCATCTCAATAGGAGCTGGAGTGGAAAAGCAAGTTACTGGAATACACTACCCTTCTTTGGAGCCTTGTAGGCCTCTAGATTTCATTGAACGTTGTTCAGCCTCTGTGGTTAGAGACTGCACATGCTTGGACCCGTTAACATCTACATGCCCATCGTGGGGGATGTGTTTCACAACCTACCTCCTGATTCATTATAGCCTCCTGGCTGTTTTCCCAGCCTTCATTTTGCTCCCTTAAAGGGGGTGATTTTAAGAAGGGAGAAGGAATGGGGATTAAACAGGAGGCAACAGATCTCACACAGGTATGGGACCATCTGAGAGACCAAGTCTCTTGACATACAAGAGGCTTAAGAGGAGGCCTGAGCAAGAAGTGGCAGGCAGTAGGAAACACCAAGCCCAGAGACTTGATCTGTCACAGTGCTGCCCCATGTGCCTGCAGATATTCAAAGGACAGAGTGGTGACACTGTCCCAGTCCTTATTGGACCCCTGCCCTGCCTGTGTCCGAGTAGCTCATAAGCTCTGGTATACTCAGCCTGACATAACTGGTTCCCTCTCTTCTAATGGAGCAGATGGAGAAATTGAATCTTCAAAGGATCTAGTGATTTAACGAGGTCACGTAAGACAGAAGGGGCAGAGATTGAATCTAAGTCTAAAGAACTCACGTTCTTCTCCTCCTCTCTCTAGACTCTAATGAGAGCCCCAAATGTGGAGCCAGGGATGACAGAGTTACTAAACGGAAAGGCAACGTGTATGCAGTATTTTGTTAAAACCCTTGTATAGACATCATATGTAGTTCCAGTACCTCTAAGAGAGGCCATGCAAGATCTAGCAGGCAATTAATGAGACTTTCAAGTCAGTGGGTAAATTAGGTGCCAGCAGAGAGGCTTCAAGCTTCGTAGAGGGCTTGGGGTGAATGGGAAGGGTGGATGCAGAATTGCAACACAGCAGGGAGGGATGAAAGGTATGCTACCCCCTCCCTCACCACCACAGCTCCTGGCACAAGCATCTACATCCCTGTGCTATTTAATCCCAGGAAATGCTGCAAGATGCTGTTTGTGTGGCTGGGGTGATAACGAATGATGTACTGCACAGGGCTGAACTGAGTTACGTTGGATTATATTACACTGAAGTAGAGTGAGGAAAATACCAATCATCTATGAATCTCAATGATTGAGGCTGGGAGAGAGCATGGAATGGCAGAGCCTTTGAACGCTCTGCCTGCGAGGTTGTGTGTCTTGTTTAGAGCACGTTAAAAGGCATTGCCTGTTGCTGAATCCAGATTTCCTCTTAAACTCACTCTAGTAGCTTTCCTGTGTTTGCCTCAAGCCACCAGGCAGGAATCAGGGGTTGTTCCTGACAGAACAACTTCATCCTCCCTGTCGCAAGTGCCTCAATACTGAGGATGAGACTGTGTGGGGTGGGGAGGGCTGCCCGGGGAGGGCTGAAAATAGTCGAGCAGTCCCACAAGAGGAAGCCCAGGTACAGACCAAGAGTAGGCAAAAAGCCAGAGGTGGACTTAATTAACTCATCCTCCGCTCTGTGTTACAAAACACAAAGCCCAGGAAGGCGTGTGGGGACCGGGCAGAGGGCAGAGCAGGTAGGGCAGATGTGTCCCTTCACTTCTGCGCTCTCCCAGTTCCCCAGCAAGAAGCAGTTCAGGAGTTGCATTGTGAGCAACTAATGAGATTAATGCAAATGGATATACTGAGTTATACAACGTATATTTGCCCTTCACACAATGACGGACACCTTCTGCTACAGTTTATTTTTCTAGCAATCATCAGTAGCACTAATAATAATTAAATCTCAGAGGCTGTAATGAATAATACATAGCAGCATTCTGTTAGCAAAACAAAAACTCTTTAAAAGATTTTCTCCTAAGCTAACATCAGTGCTTATTTCTTGCAATGGCTTATGTTTTTTTAATGTATTAAGCACCTTTAAAGTTTGCAGTATTGAAACATAGATAGTACTGAGTCACTGATGTACAAAAAAATCCTAAAAACAATTTAAAGAAAAGCAGATGCCACTAAGCTGATCATTTTCATGTGGAGAGGACAGCACCGCAGAGAGCAGCACCTTCCAGGAGAGTTTTGGTGGCTTTCAGTGGCCAAGGTTAGATGAAGTGATTTGGGMCAGTGTTATCTGTGTGGGTATCTAAAGGCATCAGTCAGGCACAAAAGTGCTCAGCACGAGCCCTACTGCAGCTGCAGTCCCACGAGCAAATAAAAGTCCTTTTGCCAAGAAAGCATCGCCTGTTCCTGGAACTGCAAATGACAGCGTGTTCCCTCTTACTGCTGCATTTGCAGGGCTGGAGGAGAAAAATGACCATGTCGAATGCCCCTACTTACACCAGCGTGTAACGATTTGGTCACTCTCAGAGAGGCCTCCAAAGGACCATCACTTACAAAGTGGGCCTGTGACGCAGTCATTACTCAAGGAGTAGAGTGTCTGAAGGATGAGAATATGGTAGGTCTRGCCCTGGAAGGGTATGAGCATCTGTCCCCCAGCTGCATTGGACACTCAGGCACTGCAAAATCATGCGACAATGTGCATGTTACCGCTGGACTCACTCAAATTTAAATATCTCGTCTCTAGTATGCAATATAAGTAGGCAGTATGGGATGTAAGACACCTGGTAAATGAAGGGGTGAAAAGTCCTGGCTATATTTTCAAGTACTGAAGGGCTTAATGCATCGCATACCTCAGTTGCATGTGGATGTTCTGCTACTTTATAAGTTGAAATTATCCCAATTCTAAGCAACCATTGGATTCAAGTCCTACAAGGGCGACAAGTCTGGTTCTGTGCTATGCACCATACCAGTCGCCAAAAGGCTAACCAGCAAGGTCCAGGAGTGGTTTGTTTACTCATTGGACTCTACCAAATGAGTAAACCAACTGCAGAAGACAGCAATGCCATTCAGATCAAGGGGGATGGATTTGGAGCTGGCAGCAAATGAATTGCAAAARTAGATGACCTTACATAGTATATTGAGAAATTTCTAAGAAGTGAACAGCTTTCAGGAGTCGTGATGCCAAAGAACAGCAGAACAAAGGCAAATCCGATGCAGGACACAAGAAAATGATCAGAGCTCTTTGTTGAGATACCACTGAGACCGAGCTCGTAACCTCCATCATGCTGCTATAGAAATGCCAATTCAAAGATGGATCTGGTACAAAAGGGCGCAGCCTTGACAGTGCTAACACGTCTTCACTGCTTGTGCAACCACGTAGAGACCCTACATCCAAGTTCTCTGGTGGAGTTACACTGCCAGGAGGTTTCACAGAGAGTCAACCAGAAGAAAACATTAATGTGAACCTGATCTGAAGAGCAGAGAGATTTTCCTCTCTGATACTAGATCAGACAATGGAATAGCCTACCAAAAGGAGCAACTGGTTTAATCAGTATAATCAGATATCACAGGGATAAGCACAAGATAAATAACCCGATACCACAGCTACGAGCAGAGCATGAGTAACACAATACCCTAGCAATGAGCTCAACATAAATAACCCAATACCACAGCAGTGAGCTCAGTATAAATAATCCAATACCACAGTGATTAGCTTAGCATGAACAATGCGATACCACAGCAATTAGCCTGGCATAAATAACCCAAAATCCCAGCAATCAGCATGGCATGAATAATCGTATCCCATACCAACAACTGCAGCATAACTAAGGCAGAAAGAAGACAGGTAGAAGAGCACTGATATGTGTTTATTAATACAGTTAGAGGTTTATACAGCAGTATTGGCTTTGGAGCGCTCCCAGTTCTTCCCCATGCAGYCAGCAAAGTTAACCCCTGCAGCCACCTACAAAATCAGATTTGTGGGCTGTGCACGCAGTATTTCTGGAGGGGACAAAAACCAGTTGAGGAAATGAGGTGGGTTTGGGGTATTTTTAAGCAGGTGAGACGAACCAACCCAGGCCTGCAGACAGTATTCTCAAAAGCACTCACTATTTCTCTAATTCTGCTCCCAACAAAGTCAGTGCAACTGAAAAACTCCTGCGAGAGCAACTGCACTAGAGCCGACCATCCTCCAGCTATCCCCAGCAGCCCACAACCACCAGCGCTGCTCCCTGAAGCGCTGAGCACGCGGCAGACAGCAGCCTGCGCGCGGGATGCAGGCAGAGGGGAAGGAGGGGAAGGATGGGTGCAGTGGGGCTGAAGCTCAGTTTTTCCTTCTGGGGGTCCCTACTGCGATCCCGCCATGAATCCCGCTCCCTGGCCCTGCCTGTGCTCCCAAGTCTTCCTCCGGTTATGAATTTTGCAGTGTTACCACCTGGAGTCCACCTAACGTATGAACGCTGAATTTATATGTGAGTCACAAATACATCTTTTTATGCACTCTTAAAAACCAGAAGCATAATTACTAAGGTCAATATATAATGCTTATTTCCTTTACAATAGACATTATAATTTTACTTTAGGGAAAAGAAACTGTATGCATAAAAATAATGACAAATATTAAAGTCACCAAAATAATGGAACCAGATCACTCTACTAATCCTAAATTTAAATGCATTAACGATCCCTGTAACATTAAAGGTCTGATAAGCCAAATTAGGTTTCTTGTAAGCATAATTAATCTTCTTTTTCAATGAAGATATTACAAGGGAGTTAATTTGAATCCCAAAGGCGTTTCTAAAATTGAATTATATAGATAAAGCAAATATTTGACCTTTTACTGATAATTACTATAAAAAATCAACATGCAAATGAAGCTTATGAAAACCTCTCCTGAAAATGGTATTATCGGGTATAATAAAATCCTCTATAACCAAAACCCAATAATGTAATGACTTAAAAGACAGGTAGCCCCTACCTTCATCTATAATTTGGGAGTATTAAATTACAATAGTGGGACCTGTGTTTATTAACAAATAATTGAATGGAATAAAACACAGATGATTATGTCAAATGCACAGATTATCTGGTTTCATTTGTAGGTCATTAAATTTAAAAGACTGCTAGTTTTGGTTCACCTTCTCTTCTGAAATGATTTTTTAGTGTCATTAAGTGATGGTAATATTTATTGATTTAAATTGCCCTCTGATTGGAAGGTGCTTTTTCATGGCACTGAATCAGGATATTTTTTAAGAAAATTTCCATTCAATTCAGTGGAAACAGCATTCACTCCTTTATCACAAACTGAAGCTCCTAAAATCTCACACAGCTGGAGACTCATTGCTGGATGAGTTTAGGAGGATTCAGGCTCTTCCAAGGTGCCAAAGGGTCTCTGACTGAGCATGGCACCCACACGCTGGTGGGATTTGCAGAGTAAGACAGGCTGGTGAGGATCTGCAGGATTAAACCGTGGGTCATCAAACAAGCAACAAGATCACCCAGGGAAACCTTTTTAGCCAAGTTTTTGAGTTAAAATGGAGGTTGCTGATGACCAGGACAACATTTCCATGTGTTTGCACAGCACCTTGCGTGGGGGGACTGGCTGCCAGGTGTTGGTCTATTGATTATTGTTGCCTATAACCACACTTGCCCGCATGGACTCTCTAGTGCAATAGGATAAATCTGGGGCAGTTTCTCTGAAATCTCTGGCATTAGTCTAAATTCTTGTCCCCTTTTGTCAATTTTAGAGTTGAGCTGCTACTTGCCAAAAGGAGCATTTTCRTGCAAGGACCATCTAAACACTTCAATTTGACTGTCATCACACAGGCATGATGGCTTCATCCTTTTGTCCTTGCAGTTGTCTAGGAAGATGGCCTTCCCTGTTGAGGTTCCCCAGCCTTGGTGCTTGGTGAGCAAGCTGCTGTGAGCAAGGCTAGACCAAGAGAAGCAGTAAGTGGGCTTTGTTTTGTAGGAGCAGAGAAAAAGCACAGAACTTCTCACAGCTGGGTCACTATTGTTGGCCAGGGTTTTTATTAGCTGGAAAAAGAAAGTACAAGAATAGATCCTTGTCTCTAAAGCCTCAGGTGATAACAACTAGATTGAAATCAAACCTCAGTGTAATCCATAAAACCAGCAAGCTTCCTATTAGCCAACCTTTTGGCACTTGGATAGGCCAGGAAGTAAAGGAAAATTTTTCTCATACTTAAGCGTTGCTCCATTCAGCCCAAATTTGAGGCCTAACAAAACGCTAGGATGGAACTAAAGCTCACATTGTAACCATTCTGCCCCTGTTTTGCTGCTAAATTAAGGACTTCAGTCTCCAGACCTGCCAATCAAGAACCTCTCACAAGCAGAAAATTCACTTTAAAAATGTGTAAAGAAAAAGAAATGCTCTGCTGACCCTGGCTGCACACCAGCTCAAGACAATGCATATTGTGGAAGTATTTCCAGTTGACACTGAGGTGCATTGTGATGAGACCTGAAGCGATGCCGGCCCATTTGGGCTGAATGTGCAGTGAGTAAATGAGCTGCTGTTTCCAAGGCCAGTGAAAGGAATTTTACAGCTCTAACAGTAAGCAGTGTCGCATCAAGGAAAGAGTGGTTGTACAGACATGACTCCTAGAGTTTATTTCCAGCTGTGCCACTGATTCATCAGCCAACTCTGAGTCACTTAAATGTTGAGTTTCTCAAACATGATCTGGTAATTTGGCCCCTCCTTGATTTTTGTTGTTGTTCAGTCAAACACAAGTACCTGGCAAGACACTCCAACAGCTCTCAACATAGATGCTGCTCTGCTGACATGGCGCGTGGTGGGAATTTCTTTCCAGAAGAGCAGCTAGACCAAATGGGTTGGTTTTGCGAAATTTTACCTCCAGATATATCCTCCTTATGCTTGTGTGGCTCCAAGATCCCTGATCCCTGCTCAGAAACTCCAGGCATTACTGTAATACCAACAGTAACATTTCCAAAAAGCTCAGTATGCTTTGAATGTCCATCTTCAAACTTCTTGAACTGCTCAGTGTTAGGATTGAGTTACCAAGAAAGTCAAAGGAGCAAGTGAGGCTCATGTAGATAGACCTAAGCTCATTTTAAACTAGCCAGCTCAGGTGTCTGCAGCAGTCTACCAGCACAGCTTGGGTCTCAGTTCAAGGTATAAAAGCCACCTATGACCTTGCAGCACCATACCTGATACAGTCAGTACCAAGCAAGCTAGCCAACAGCAGGCCAAGAGGTGGTGCAGTCACTTTGGGGCTGCTGGTTGGCCGTGCTATCAAGCACTTCAGAGCCTGGGAGCCAACAAGGCTCCTCAGTTCTTTAGACTCTTTTGAAATATCTACCTAGGAATACAAAATCACCTGCTTTTGTTCAGATCTGGTTTTGACTTAAATAGCGCTGATGGAAGATGCTCTCCACTACCAATTTTAATCTGTTCAAGGTCATCAGAAGCCTGCAGAGAAGCATCATTCCTTTATCGAGGGACTTTTCCGAGACAACATTAGCCAGTCTATTCTATCTCAAGCCCTAGCCTTTAGATATAATTGCTTTATTAAATGTCACAAATGCTCATTTGACTTAGATGGTGTCTCTCGCTCTCTCTCAAAAAGAGAGAATGTTAATTTAGACACAGAAAATGGCCCATTTGCTGTTGAATTCAAAGCAAATACCCTGCCTCTGACTCTAAACACAGCCTCTTCTGTTGGAGTGTTTGCAGTAAGGGGCATTTAAATGGCCTGAAACAAAGTCATTTTCTTTGTCATTATTACACTGGAGTTTTCTATCTCTCTGATTAGATTAGAATTGAATCTGGTTGAAAGAAATTGAATTTGTACATTTCCCTAATCATACAATCTCCAAACACTGAACTTTCTAGTACCAATTAGTCTGTCCTGATCGGAATGAACCTTCAGAGATGTCCCTATTGATGGGAACAAGGAATGAAAAGCTGTTGATTAAAGTGATGATCGATTGATAAACTGCCACCTGCATAAACACACTCATGCTTTTTTCAGGTGATTGCATTCGTGGCATCTTCAGAGCTTCTCTGAAGCTGGTGACTACTGAAAAACATGCTGTTCTGCTCCGTATTTGTAGAAAATTCACATCCTTCATTCTCATGATCAGGGTGGACTTGCTGTGTCATGATATCCCTGACTTGCACTTGGTTGAATTCCGGTATTTTCAGCTGGCCAGGCTGGGCAGTAGGAAGCTGGTTTAGCATGCTGGGTCTTGTAAATCCCTTCTGCAAGCAGCTTAACTGTCCTTGTGCCTTGTGTGCCTCTAGAAACTTCATCCAGGATTCTCTTGGACGCTCACATTTAAGCACTGCAATACACACTTGTTGTAACAGTTTATTTTCTGGACGTAGAACTCTGTTTCCATCTGTCCTGTTTCCAAACTGAAAAAAACAACATTTTGTACCCCCATGTATGCCAATTGCCTTCTTTTTGCAATAGGAACTATCTCTAACTTCAGACTTAAACAACTCAGCTAAAGATGGCAAAGGGCAACTCAGTGACGTATCCTCCAGCAAGAAGCAGTGGTTATGTATGTGCAAGTGTGAGCATGTCAGCAGCACACACGATAAAAAATTATCTTGAAAGATCAGTGCCACTTCTCAGTCTGTAGCCCCCGTCAGCTGTGACCCCGCTATGGTGGGCATCACCAAGAGCAGGAGAAGGGACCAGGGAGGGCTGATGAAAGGAGCAAGGGGAAAAAGCGCAGCATTTTTACAGGTTAGGGAGTTATCGATGGGAAGTTAATGGCAAGTGTTCAAGGCAAAGGAGATGGTTTCTGACAGCCAACCAGAGTTAAATGATTGCTGAAGGGACATTAAATTAAGCTGGTTTTGACACAGATGTATTTACCTCTATGTAATCAGAGTATCACCTCGCTGGGGCTGGGGTTTTTCTTCAAGTGAAGAGTGGAGGTATTAAGACAGTTTTAGTGACTGCTCAAATGGAATGTGTTTTTATATCGAGAAGGGTTGTTTCATGGAAACATCTATCAAAAGGGAAAAAAAGATTTCAGCAAGCAGAAGCACTGTTAGATCAGAACCCGAGAGATGAAGTGCAGGATCATTGTTAGTGGAAGAGTGAAAATAAAATAGGGGAACTCCAACTTTGAAACATTTGGCTTCATCACTCTTCATTTCTCAAACAATCAAGAAGTGCCTCAGGTCATCTTCGCACAGGTTTTTTCCCCCTGTTTTGAGCATTTTTCCACAGTGCGCTCTCTGCACTAGCTCACATTTGTGCTGCCTTGTAAACCGACATACTGYGGGAAAGGCTCTCCTTTCCCCAGAGATGAGAGGTAGCCCTGGCTGGCCTGGCTCTTTGGCAACATATAGTACAGCAGTAGTTTGTTTTTTGTTTTTTGTTTTTTTTTTAAATTAACTGTCCCACATAAAATGAGCAGCTAGGCTCCATCTATAATCAACAGAGAGAGGGAAAGGTATTTTAAGGGGGTGACTCACCATGAGATATGTCTAAGATAAGAGTGCTCAACAGACTTGTCCTCATCTCCACGGACTACAGAGGAGCGTAGATGAGTGGCATAGTGGTAGATGGCAATAATCAGATAAAAAGAATCCATTCAAAGTGGCTAATCCTTTCCAGATGGCTTGGGGGATGAACAGAAGTCCACAAAATTGGAGTTTGAGCAAGAAATCAGTGAGACTGCTAAACACCCTTTAGCTTTACAGATCACGGAGGAACAGGGGCACTTCCWGCAAAGCAATGTGATGTGGTCTTTGCAATGCCTCAGGGGGCAGGATGCATCTCTGACCCTCCGGGAAGCCCGAGCACAGGCTGGGACACCTCAGGTCTCACAGGAGACTGCTAAAGCAGGCAGCACCAGAGCATCTAGTGGCAAAGCTCCTGGTTTCCATTTGTGTACGCAGGCTCACCACCGCCCCAAAACTTCATCCCATGGACTCTACACAGAGGATCGAATTCTGCAGCCTATGCTCTGCCTGATGCAGCAACCCAATTTTTTGCAGGCACCAAAAGAGAATTCTGCTCAGCTTTCTGTGTAGTGGCTTCTAGCGCTCCTTCTCCATCTGGTCCCTCTTGGAGGGACTGCAACAGTGCCCTTTAGAGGGAAGTCAAGGACGGCTTGTCCCACATCGTACTTCAGTGACATGTATCAAATAATCTTCATGAACAGTGACTCCCCCTCATGAGAGAATTACAGTGACACTCATTTTTAGCATCAAACAGTGGCTTTGCAGAGGCTTCAGCTCAGAAGCTAATGAATGGTTGCTCAAGGAAGTTATTTTTTGCCAGCTGTTGGCAGTAGTTATTTTGTCTTTAATTGTGCGTTCACATGCCTGGGTCTGATAACAGTGGCTGCTGTGGAAAAATGCAGTTTCATGAATAATAAATGGTCCCTTAAAAAAAAACCACTCTGTTTTAGATACCAGGAACCTCCTGATCCACTGTTGTCAGCTTTGCAAAGTCTGGTATTCACCAACACATTCAACATCCTCCTGAATAATGATAATTCATCTGTGTTCACTTCACTAAACTATCATATTTTATGGAAGAAGTTAATTAAATGGTGATTTGCACTTCCGCTGAACATTAAACATTTAATGCAGATGCTCCAGTCATTGCCTGAGCTCTAAAGTGGGAAATGGCTTCAAAACTTCATATTTCCTTAAGAGGTTTAATGATGCTAGATCAGGCTATTTGCATACATACATATATGGGCATATTTTATACCAGCATTTATTGCAAACAAACGCAGCTTTCTTCTTACCATGTTCTCAAGAATATGAGGCGGGACATACAGATTGCAACTGAAGGGTTCTCTCTGGGTGATTTGCCCCTGCCACCATTAAATTAATGGGCTCATTAATGAAAGATTTTCTAGGAAGGCATTAGAAAGGAACAGTTATCTACAGCAGGTTGCCTCTCCTATAATTTAGAAGAAATTAATTGGTAATAAATTAAGAATTCTAAAAATTAATTCTTGTACAGCAGGAGTGGGGCTTATACACATTGCCTTCAGCTGAAGTGTCACAGTAAATACTTTGCAAAGTAAATAATTGTTGGGATGGGGGAGGAAGAAGAAATTAATATTAATGTGCGTTGGAGGCGATGACACAGAGGTGAAATGTAAGGCAGCCTTTGGATGGTGTGCAGTGAGTGTTCTTGCTTTCTGAAATATGAATCTTCGTAGGAGGTAGTAACATAAAACACGAGATGCTGCTGGGTGTCTTCCATCCTTCATGCTCTGGGTGGCCCTGATAAATTACAGTGCTCTTGTCCAAATGGTCCTGTCTGCGTAGCAGGTCACATTGAGGGTCAGGCTTTCACTTGCTAAGCAAATGGATGGCTGTCAAACCTTATCTGGGTTTGGTTTTGCAGGACTGCAATGATCGTTTTTGTGCAGAAGGGGTGTAGAAGTGGGCCCTCACTTTTACAGAACTTAGCACTTTTTTCCCTATTATTCCTCAAAAAAACAAAATTTGAATTGCCTCAGTTTTGGAATGCAATGCGTAAAAGTGGAATAATTTCTTTTTTTTTTTTGAAGTCACATGCTTTCAAGTGAGGGACAGATGGGGAGAGAGTGGGGATGTTTCAACACGTCTTCAAAAGCAAAGAATTTTCATTCTCTCCACCCCTAGTATCTATTTAAAAAAGAAAAAAGCAAACTTTTTCTTTAAGTTGTTCCATTAATAACACTGCATCTTCTAAGTGCCAAATTGCTTGGGTCTTTCCCTCCTCCCAAATTTGCACAACCTCAGTTTGAAATATAAGAAGCTCTGATTTGTCATTCTACCCCAGGATTTTCAGATCTAAACTTCTTCTAGCTATTACACAATAATCTCTTTCGCAAAAAAAGGGCTTAAAGCAGTTATTGTTGCATATAACAAATGCACTTAGAGTACCAGTTATGCTTTAATGTACATTAATTTTAGATTTGCTGGCCCTTTTCCAACTAAGCCTGTGCCTAGAATTTTTTTTAGACTGTGAAAAATTATTCACAGATATGCCATGCATTAAGTTAGTAAATGAATATAGGTTTGAATTCAATTTGTTTTAGCAAACTACTGTTATAAAGAGTCTAGTGTAGCGTGAATTATTATCCAGATTTATGCTTAGCATCTGACAAAATGTTAAGCTAGTTTTTCAAGTATCCACTAATTCTAAATAAAGGCGGAACCGTGCCATTCCTGCATGGCAGTTCCCAATGCCAGCTTCACACTCCATCACATTTTTAACTCGATGCTGTTCCTGCCATTGATATCTTCCACTTCCAGGTGCATCAGCACAGGCAGGATTTATTCAGAGCCTGATCCATGCTGGACAGAGGTATGTGACTTTTCAGTACCAAATCAACTCAAAAGTGTGTTCTCCTCTGCTCCTCCCATGTCCTACACACACTTCAGGCAAAGGGCCTGATCCTGGGTGATTCTGGGCACACAAACATAACTCTAAAGGCTCAGTACTTCTCAGGATAAAAAGCTCTGCAGCATTTTTGGCTGGGGGAGTAGAACAGTTCCTGCCCACAGTGATTGTATCAGACTGGACCGAGAGCCATTTCCCCCAAAAGACACAGGGAGGAGCAAAGGAACAGATGGGTACTCCTAGGCATGTAGGGAAGGAAGGAGACAGGGATACAACAGCTACCGCCCCTTCAGGGATGTTATCCAGTGTAAGAAGCGTTGTGCCTTACCAGACCTTTCCTCCTCAGCAGGCAACAAAAGGAAAATGTGGGAGGACAGTCCCTTCTCAGCAAGGGAGGATGCTTCTGCCTCCTAGCCTTGGTCTGGTATCAGTCTAAATCCAGGGGGGCTTAGGTGAGCTTTGCTTTGAATGTAGATTTTTTACCCCAACACATGGTGTGTCTGCACTATCTATTTCTGCTCTACCGATGAATGTGAACTTTAAGCTTGCCAAAATTGGGATGGGATGTGTCAGATGCAGGGCTAGGGGATGGGGACAGAGTTGCTGTCCATCACAGGCTTTGGGAGGAGTGACAAGACTCCAACAATTCATTGCCACATGAAAAGCAGGCAGCTGACAGAAGGTGTCCAAAGGACTTAAAAAAAAGATGACTAAGGTCTATATCCTCTTCCAGAGGTCAAGTGATATCAGCAAAGCTGGCTTGCTGGATTACTCTCCTACCAGGCATGGCAGCTCAGGCGGTAGAAGACAATTCTCATGGTTAGCAGCTTCAGTCCCTGCTTGAGACCCATAAGGAGGAAAATGGTGGATTTGGAGTAGAGTTGGACTCAGGCTCTATGCAGAGGGCCATATCTTCATCTCTAGAAGGGAGCCAAACAGCAGCATAACAAAACCCACGCACCATTCACACCATTGAACTGCTTTTATAGTGGGCCTGAACATCTGATTAAACATTCACCAGGCTGAGCTCCAGCCTCACCCTGGAAAGAAGCCACCAGCACATCATGCCAGCATTGCAAGATTTACAAGGAGCAGATGAAGTCAAGTCCTACAATAGTTCATTATAATTAACAAAGCTGGAATTGCACTGGGCTTTGAGCTGTATATCAATGCTAAATATCTCATTACCAGCGTAAAATATTTATGTCTCATGGTCTTTTTCACAAATGCAGGCTCGCAGTTAGTGCGTCCTGGTCCAGAAGATGAATTCCAAGGAGTAAATGAACTGCTTGGATTAAAAGGCTGGCAGCCCCGCAGGATAAAATTCCTTACTGCACATGACCCCAGTGATGGAGGGAGAAAAGACAGCAATGAATGCACAGCCTGGGGCTGCAGAATTATGGTCCGTGTAGGCTAACATTCTCCACTTTTCCCCCTTGCTGTCTCCTTAGGGCCAGATCAATCCCTGGGCTGTCACAGCCGATGGCAATTTGTGCTTCTACTTCATCAAGGGCTGACAGGTGCTTCAGAGTCCAGCTTGAGCAGCGGTGGCAATTGCTGGTGCACACGTCTCCATGAGTCTGAAGACTTTCTCTGTAGCACAGCCTGCTCTTCCTCCAACTTGAGTATCTTGGGGGATTTCCAGGTATTGAGAGTGGGAGATAGGACAGATTTGCTTTTTTCCCTGATCAGAGTGTACCCCAGAGGGATGGGGGTCTGCTGCACCCAGGAGCTTTGGTGCAGCTCCCTTTGGGTCTCCTTTCCTCTCTCCACTGGGAAGGATGCACCTCTGCGAGCACAGCCTTCCTCTGGTCACATCAGCACCCCTTGTGCTCATCCCCAGCTGGGGCAAGGCTTCGGAGCCACTGCGGCCACATGTAAAGGAGAAGTAAAAGTTAATTTTTGTTACTCTTTTTAATCTTTTCTCTGGAGAACAAGGGTCAAGTCCTGGGCAAAGATTGTAACTTGTTTTTGTTGGCTCAGCACTGCTTCACTGAGGACTTGAATAATTTGGAGGTGTGAACACTGTGCTGGGACTTGGAAGAGCTGCTTCCCTCCCTGCCACAGGCTATCTGTGCATCTAGGCAAGTCTCATCAGCTTGGCTCCCTTCCCCTTCTGCAAATGGAGGCGAATGAACGTCCTCATTTCTTGCCTTTGCCTGGTCTGTTGGTGCAGGGCTGAGCAGGTACTGCCTTGTACTCTGCACGTGTTYAGCGACAGGAGCAGGCGAGCCCTGATCTCCACTGGAACCTCTGGGCTCCACTCTCATATGAATAAACAATTTTCCTCTCTACTGCCTGTTACTCAAATTTGTAAACAATTCCTAGACTTTCTACGAAGCTGAGGCATGAAGGCTGAGCCACGCCAGAGACCCAGCAGAAGTGCAGCACACTGGCAAGGGTCTTAATACAGGGAATGAGCAGAGGAGCCCCTGTGCCTCCAGTTGCCCATCCACCCAACGGGCAGAGATGTGCCGGGCTGGTGTCACACTGTCCCCAGTCCCCTCCAGCCTGCAGGTCCCCCTGCACCTTGCACAGTTAATGGCTAAACCCATGGCCTTGCAGGGAACTAATGTGCTGGCTGGGAGAGGGTGCACACTGGGAATCGGCCAAGAAGGGAGGAAACAGGATTGCCAGCGGTTTTTAGCCACATCAACTACTAGTGGGAGTAGCGGTGCAATGGATCCCAACCCAGCTGGAGGAGGACAAGGTGGATGGATTGCTTTGCCCACGCCAGCTTTCGCAAGTGGGGTGCTAAACTGTTCACCTCAGCAGCATTTAGTTCCCAAAAGCTGGCATAGCTGTTGCCAACATACTCCAAAAAATGCGGCAGTTTTTTAAATTCCAATTAGCAGGTGAACAGTTTTTGACAGAGGGAAGTTGGGAGCCCGGAGGCATGTTTTGTATACTTAGGACATTTATTTGGGAGATTAGCACCTCCTAGTAAATAGGTATTAACTAAAATCTGTTTGAATTATGCTTCTAATTACTATTTCATTTGCAGTGGTGTTGTATTTATTACAATAAGCTTCTTGCGTATTTATTGTATTACGTATTGGAGTGAGACTCTGGATGCTGAATGTATGTGCTAAATGCGAGGGCTAATAAGCGTTACAGTCAGTATAACTGCAAAGTGATAGGAGTCAAGTCATTTTATTCAAACCTTGGAACCTTTCTCTTGCTTTAAATGCAAGAAATATGCCAGGTGCCCACCTTCATTCCATCTTTACATGGTATTGCTCAGTCGTCTTTGTTTATTATTTTTCTCTTTAATTTTTTAGCATATTGCCCAAAATGCCAGTCCTAACTTTTTTCCCAATAATATCTCTCTTTGTTGGAGGTACAGTTAGTAGTTAGATCACCCTGTGCTTTTGCTGAAAGTCCTGGAGGTATTGCTTTGCTGCTATTTTTTGAGGTGGACATTCCCCTCCATTTTTGGCAGGCTCAGGTAGGCTGCATCAATCCACGTTTCTGGGCTTGGTTGCTTTTTTTTACGGTGATGGCAACCTCCAAAGTGACCCAAGAAACAGCTGTGGGTGGAGATCTCACTCTAAGGAGCCCATTCCAGACCTCATACTATGATATATTGAGTCTTTACGCAAACTCTACGGAGCCAGGACRGCTATAAATCGTAGTTAGATGATTGTGCATTTAATGTTTCTCATAAACGTATAAAGTTTGTCTCCAGAAAGCTATAATGAAGGAAAGCAGATTGATGCCAGGAAGTGTCTTGTTAGCATGTGATGGAAATGTTAATCAGGAGTCTTTAAGGAGGATGTAATTAATTCCCCACACACTGCTGTGTGAGGTTCTTGGGGCCAATCAGGAAGCAAAGGGCAAATCAGTTGGAGGGGGAGGTGGGGAAAGGTTATTCTGCTGGGAGAGAGGCTGCTTGGGGTTGCTCTGAGTGCTCTCCCCCATTTTATGGGTATTGTGGTTGGCCTGGAGTAAGGACCTACCTGAAACTTGGCCTCAGTTCATGGAAACAGGTAAGTCATGTCATTGTTCTCTGCTTCCTCATCAGAGAGTTGAAGGTATTCACGTGCACTCAGCAAAACTGTGCAACAGCTACTGATAAAACAAGTAAATCATTTGAAAGCTCTTACTAAGCCAGGTTCTGCTGAATACCTGGTCCTCCCTCTTCTCTTTTCCTCTGAGTCCTTCTCCCTACTGCTCTTACACCTGTATTTTGTTTTGCTTGTGTGTCCTGCCCTATATTGACTGGAGTCTCTCTGGGTCAGACGGAGTCTCTGATCTTGCTTGCGACAGGCAAACTAAACTCGTGGTGCTATAGAAATGTCTTATAATAATAATAACTCTCTGTGTCATTGACTCCTATTCTTACGGTGCGTTCTCTGAGCTTTGATCACAACGAATGCTACAGGCGGTGTGGTGCCTCTGATGCGTAGCAATGGCTGAGAGCCGTGCGCGCGCGTGTGCCTCTGCAGGGATACCCATAACTGCCTCTGGAAAGCAGCTCTACTACACGCACAGAAAGTGGAATGAGGATTTTGTTCCTCCCTGGGAACGGGAAGAGTAGCGCTATCTGGTTTCGGTGTGATCCTGGAGGAAAGCCGCAAATGCGCGCAGCTGCTCCAGAGATCTCGGCTAGAGCTTGTCTTGGTCTGAGCAGCCTCTTTCAGAGTCTGAGCTAAAAGGTTGCTGTGTTTTTCTCCAAATGAGCTTAATTTGTTTCTATTTCTACTCCAATCAAAGCAGAGCTTCAACTTTTATGCTGAAAATACAGTCACTGTGTTTTAAACATTCCTCTGTATGGAACCTCTTGCATTTTTCCAGTGCAAAGGGCTTTCTGAATGGAAATAAAAGTTTGAGTTTATTCCCTTGGACTTAAGCACTTCTGTTTAGTTATCACTTCTGGTTTGGATCCAAATTTCATCCTTGTTATTGCACTCTTCACACTCTGCCTGAGGCCTCAGCATTGTAACAGAACAAAAATTCCYAGTCCCTGGGGATCTCTATTGACTACGACTCTTCCAACATCTGGGACTCTCCCACCCCAACATATTTGCAAGTACAGAGAGACTTTATTTTACTGGCTAATATTGCAGAAAAGAATAAAACGTGCAAACCAGTGAGACTGTAAACCAAACCCATTAAACCTGATTATTGTCAATTTGTGCCTAGTACCTGCAGCTTGTAGAAAGTTCTCGCCTGTGGTTAACTAGCTATTGTTGTTGTTTATATGTTTATTAGCTTGTACCCAACATATGCTTAATGGCTCTTCTGCTCATTTTTTTTAGCTGTGGTTTTAATCTCTGTTTTTGTAAGACATTGTGGCCACAGCAGTCGCAAACTGTCTCTTCCCTGCAAGGTCTACTGATCTTTTTGTAAAAGGTCCCTTTTGTGACAGGCTTYGAACTTTTGTCCTCCTCTCTAGCACTGCTTTTGGCTGATGAACTGCAAGGAAGAATACAATAGTGAGGAAAATGGCTATGACAAGAAGTCCTGACTCAGGGCTGGTCAAGGTGGGATCAAGGCCAGACCCATTAGAGAGGGCCGCTAGATCCAAGTGTGATCTGGGCAACAGGGGAAAATATTCCAGCTACTCCAGAGCCAGCTGAGAGGTTACTGCTCTCCCCGTGGGAGAAGATAAATTTGGGTCTGTTTTTAAACTGGATCTTCTAGCACCTGAAATGATTTGTATGATGCCTCTGGATGTAGGACCCCACATAGGAAGACATGCCCTTCAAGGATGGTTTGGGAGGACTTCAGATACCGTTTCCTCGGGGTGATTGCCTGAAACCCCTGTTCAGCTGCCACCTATGCCTAGAGGTGCCTGAACCCCTTGGTTTGGGGCCCTGCTGTTTCCAGAGATTTCTTTCGGTAGAGAAATACTTCTGTGCTTACTCTGTCTCTACACCCAATTGTATGCAGAAACTAAGCCTTTATTTAAGTCTCTGAGGAGGCTGGCATTTTTATCGCATGCATAACGAGACTGGGAAAAACTGGTATTCCCACAAAATGCTGTAGTCAGAGGAAAAAGTTCACAGTGTGGCTCTCCAGGGAGAAACGGTGTCCCAGTGCAAGGAAGGAGTCCAGGATTYGTTGTGCAAAGAGAGCAAAGGACCTGGTGGCACACAAACCAGACCTGGGCACTCAGGCCCAAGGGTTTGCCAGTAGCTGTCTGACTTCTGACAATTCTGATATTGGGAATACCCTAATTTCAGCACATGGGCTGTCTCTCAACTTTGCTCTTAAGTCAGGGATCAGTGGTCCTCCCCTGGCCTGCCCAGCCACACCTGGGAGGTCCCAGACCTCTCCTGTAGCAAGCCTTTCATGGCAATTGCAATAGCTATTCTCTTCCTAACTAGAAAACAAGTGTTTCTGCTCACGTTTTAAACTGAGTCAGTAAGAAAAGCAAACTATTACTTCAGTGCCTGCATTTCTCTTACGGGGCTGGAGGAGTGTTACCTTTGCTTAGCTGGTAGAATAGATATATTCCATAACTCTTCAGGGAATTAATATTCATGTTATTAACTGTAACATATTGCTCTCAGTTCCACATCTTTTTGGTTTAACAAGCAATTGCAGACTCCAAATTATGAGCTTGGTTGAAAATGCTGCACCTCTCTTTGGGGTCTGGGGACTGAATTTTACCAATTAAAGTGGAAATATGTTTGAACTGCACAGTGGAAAATCAACAGCCAAATTAGTAGCATGTAAGATTAAAAATACTATTGTAGGAGGACCTCAGCGGAGACCAGTGTAACCTCCACCTCAACAAGGTTGTCTGGAGGAGCTGGTTTTGCTCCCTTTGCATAACATTTGTCCTTGGGGAAGCTCATGGCTCCGACGGGACCAGAGCATCATCCCTGGACATTGCTGCAGCCAGTGTAACTCTGGAGGAGAAACCCTTCTACAGGGTCAGTGCAATGGGACCACAGTGGGTCTCTGCAGAGGGTCAGGTGCAGCATCTCTTGCCAATATCTGCAGCCAATCCTGATTTTGGGGGTTTGGTTGATGGTTTTTTTTTTTCCAAGCAAGAATGTCTTGGGTGAGAGGTCCCACAGATGTGAGTCCCATGGCTCTGGGAGGCCCAGAGGTCCAGCTCCTCACTTTGTTATGGGGTAGCTGAAGGTTTCTGCCAAAGGCATTCCCAAAAAATGCACTTCTGAGCTTTCTTTCTAGCCTTCCGATCTAATAGGTGTCTTCATGCCTCCTATCCACTGCTGAAATACAATGTGTGACATGCTGGGAATAGTCTTTAAACCAATGAAGTGGTGATTAGAAAAATCTCTCCCACACTTATGTTGGAAGATACTAAGGTTCAGGTGCTCCTTTACTGCCAGCTCAACTCCTCCTCCCTCCCCAGGAATGATTGCCTCTTTGGAAGGCTGTTCTACCCAGCAGGATAGAAAAACATACCTCTATCACCTTCCTTCTCTGAGGTTGTTTTCTAATGTGTTTACATTTTTCAGCCCTTTGTCCTTGTATAGAGTTCTTTTCATGAATGCAGTACAAAGTTAAGCTCATCAGGGAAAGCTGCAGTAACATCAGGTTATTTATTAGAATGGGCAGCAATAGTCAATAATAGATGATTTGGAAGAAGTTTAAAGCTTTTTAATGAGCAACTTACCAGGAACCTGTCTCTGGAACGTATTTGTTGGGATTTTCTACCTTAATCCCAAGCAGTGGCTGATTTTTTTTCTAATCTCTGGAAAGTACTCAGAGTGATTTGAATGTGATATGAACACCTGAGAGACTTTTTTTTATTTCAAATTTAAAAAAAAAAAAAAAATCAAACCTTTAAATGAAGCACCCTGTTGGCCTTTATAGTAAAGGTGGGTTTGCTTTGCCCTGCGTTATTGTGTGGCACTGAATTTCACAGTTGAAGTCCACGTTGCATTTCTAAAATGTTTTCCCATCTGTGAGTATGGAGTCGTTACTCCTTCAGTGTCCGGGTKTCAGTGCTGCCGTGAGCTCTTCTGTCCTGCTTTTGCTAACCTTGAACAACTTTCACTTCTGAAGCTTGATATACTCGGTCCCTTCCATCTCACCACCCATATATATATGCAATTGCATAAATAAAGAAATAATAAGCTCCACACCATTAAATTCAGGGAACTGGTGCGTTTCAAATGCAGAAAACAGAAGCAACTGAAAGTCTTGCTAATTTTTACACTAATTTACACCAGAGGGAATAAGAAGTCTCTTAAATCAGATGCTAATTTTGTTTACTTAACTTCCTAGTCATCACAATGACCTCTCATCCACAAGTAAGAACAAATTAGTGCAGAAGTTCTTTGTGGGAGACAGGAGAACTTGCCTCAACCTGATACTGAATAATACCCAATTAAATGGACTTCTAAACAACTCTGCCTTCCCTCCTAGAAGGAAGTTTCAGATAAAAGAACAAAATGATACGCCTTTTATTTGCCACTTTACAAAATCTCTTCACGTAATGCAAACAACCCTAACCCTAGTCTGTCTGATACAGGATTTGCAACGCTCTCGATTATTGGTAAGAGGATAAGAAGCTTATAACTGTTTATCAGGGAAGGATGAAAGATCCCTGTTCCCCCTGCTAGGAGGGGAATGGATTTCCATGTTTATCAACAATCGGGGAAAGGTGGGTGGGAGGGAGATATTTGGGTAACAAAGCTGTAAACATACCAAAAAAAAAAAAAATCTTTCTGGTAGGTGGAAGAATGGGAGTTCTTCATATTTGGTAATGGGATAAGGGACATTGAGCACRCTCTTTGGTGAGATAAGGAGCTTACGCTGAAGTGGAAATGCTTTTTGGTATCAATGCAGAGATCCAGAGGCCTCCTGATGATTAGGAGGCAGCTAAGTGGCTACCTGGGGATTTGCGAAGGGAACAGGGGGACTCTTGATGTGCCAACAGCTCTGGAGTGTATGCAGCCACGGTGGAGAGTGACCGGCCACCTGCAGCTCTTCGTGCTTGGACAGATGTTTCCCCACAGGTTGTGGATTGGGAACCAGGCAGTGAGTCAAGGCTGTAGGAAAGCAAATGAGATGGCAGATGCCAGTTGTGCCTTTGGTCACTGCGGATGTGACATAGCTCTGGACGGGGGACAGCGCCTTCGATCTCAGGGCATACAGGGTGTGAAAGGTATTTCAGATAGAGGCATCTCCAGCATCATCCCTTCTGCCACCTCATTTTCTGTCCAGACCACAGGGTCTCTCCTCCAAGGAAAACCAAGCTGTTTGTGCTCGGCCTGGGAGATGGCRATGAGGCAGGAGGAAAAGCAGAAATCCAGACCCGCACCATGAATTCGAAGGGATGCTTGTCTCTTCCTCGCTCTGGAGGCAATGTTTCATTTCCCTAGCCATGCTCTCGTGGTCGGATTGATGTAAATTTAATAGCCTTGGGTTATAATGACAGAAAACCAAACAATTTCCAGGCATTTGTCACGCAGTAAATGAAACAGACAATGCAGCAGTGGGCAGAACATTTGATTCACTGAGCTGTAAAGGCAGTTGCCCGCAACACCATGTTCAAGCGCTCATCAGGAAGAAAATTGAGCGAAGCAGCCGGGGGGAGGAGGAGGGTGCCATGGCCGGCCCCAACGCTGCTTGGTGCATCAGGCGCTGAGACACTGCAGGGGCTGGGTGGGCATCAGAGGAGGCTGAAAGTCAAACGTATCTAAACGTTAAATCTGTGGCACAAGTCTTGTTTAAAATAGGCTTCTTCTACAGCTGGAGGCTGGCAGTCTATTTTAGATATAAATGGCTTTCTGCTGCAGCCGGAGTGGCAGGGGGGTGACCTCTAAGCCAGCACCTGCGCTGTGTTGGTGGCACGCGATGTCTTGAACATCTCTGGCACCGGCTCTCCTGCTGCAGCCACCGCTTCCCACGTAAGTCGTGGCATGTGCCTGGTTCGCAAGGAGCCATGAAACGGCGACGGGGCGCCTGCGAGCAAGCCTGCCTGCCGCACTGGGGTCAGCRGGAAGACTTTGGTTTTTCTTCCCCAAATGCAGATTGGGGCGCGTTGCTCAGGCTGGGCCAGGTGTGGGATCGGCAGGATCTCCTCCCTTGGCTGTGGCTTATGCTTCTGTGTCGAGGCACAACTGGAGCAGAACCCCATCAAACTGCTCTTCCCTCCTATCTTGCATGTGGCAGTGAAATAGGAACTGCTGGCACTGGCTAGAAGCAATAATTTAGATTTCCCCCCCCCCCAAAGAAACTGAGGATATTAACTAGACGGTCCTAGGGACACTTAACAAGAGCAGACATCTCATTCCTCTCTTTGCTCTTTTTTGTACTGTAAATCTCCAGCAAGGCGTCACAGCTGCTGTCGCATCTATCTATGACAACTGAAGCATCTTCTGTGGGTCTCCTCTCCTCCCAGGAGCCATGAGAGGGCCCAGGTCACAGCAGCCGCCTGGGCTTGTGAGGACCCCAGATCCAATGGTCAGGAGAGCTCCCACCTTCCCTTCAGAGTGACTTTATCTGTAAGCATGGATATCATTATAGCAGAATAATTCCTGGATATCATTATAGCAGTACAATTCCTGTAGCTGTGGTTTTCTAAAGACAGAAACGAGACAAGTCTTGTGAGGAAGTTGTTTTGGTTTTTTTTTTTTTAACCTGCTAATGCCACTGAGGGAAAGGAAAAGAAGCTATCCAGCATACAAAACTTTCTTGCAAACGTGTCGCGCTATGCAGATGCGACTGTGCCACCTACCCCCAAAACTTCTTGGGTTTAGTGCTTTGTATCAATCTTACACCCTTACCAGTCTGTGCCAATGTGTCTGCCTCCAGCTAAAACATCCCAGGAAACTTCAGAGAAAAACAGTGAGAGAAAAGAGATCCTTTCTTTACTTTTTTTTAATCAGCTGTTTAACCTAGTAACTCTAATATTTCTTTTTTTAGTTTGAGCAAGGACTTTCAAGGTAGCAATGGCTCTCTGTGAAAGGAAAAAAGGAAAAATAGCCAGACTGCCATAATTATTTTTTTTTTTTTTAAAAGTCAGTTTTCATATGCCTGTTAATTTTTGGCAACTTCACAGTCTGTCACTTAATTTTTCAGAGGTAGCCACTGACTGTCTGTATTTTCTGGAGACGCTGGGGTGCAGTGCTCAGAGCTGAGCACTCTGCAACTGGGAGAAACTTGCATTTTCCAACAAAGTAGGTTTAGGCTGACTTGTGACTTAGGGAAAAGAAACTGCAGACACGAGTGCAGCATGGGGGCCGGTTTCAGCTTTTGGGTAGTCCTGTCAGTTCCTGCAAAACACAAGTGGACTTAAATGAACCATGGTGAGGAGGGGTGAACTTGCCCTTAAGCTTGTGGCAGAGAAGCRTGAGCAAAATGTGGGATCTTGTACCCAGTGTATTTTATTATAGATATCACGCTGCGTGGCTCCTCTTTGGTCCCAGATGTGAAGCCCCACTGCCAGGGGATCTGCTGTCTGCTCCRGAAGCTGCTTCTCCCATTAGGACCTGGGGACCATGAGTTAAGATACAGAGGTAGATTATTTTGCAACCAGCGCTAGCTAATCCTATTGTATTTCTGTCTCCTTCCTCCGGTGTCTGGATGAAGAGCTTGGGAGCCRTCTGTCCATGCACTGCACAGGTCACTAGGCTTCTTCCCTGGAGAAATGTCCACTTAATCCTCCCTATTGCAGTAGGGCCAAGAAGCCAGCACAGCCCCGCACCGCTGCTGCCATGCGGTGTGTGGCAGCCCTCAGCCCAGAGGGTTCAGACTGGAGGGTTAAATCCATATTCATGGCTCTCCCTCCCACCACGCTGCGGATCCGGGACTTGGGCTGCCTCCCTCGCAGATGGGAAGGCCAGCAGGATGCTCCTCGGATCCAGATCCAGAGCTCAAGTCTTTTCAGATAAGGATTTAGGTTTGGGCTTCTCTCCAGTTGGGTACAGGCAACAGATTCATGACTTGCTTATCCTCCCCTTGACAAACCCTCCAGCTCGGAGGATAAGCTCCAAGCCTAACTAGTTATCAAAGGGATCCAGATGCCAGCTAGCCGAGTGTGCTTTTTGGCAAGGACCAGCGTTGTGCTTTGGCCTCTCCAAAGGAYTGCAGAGTGGAGTGGCAGTCGTGAAACTGCTCCGGGGGGGCTGGCAGCAGACCAGGCTGCCAGTGCATTTATTTATTGGCAGTGGAAACTCATGCACTAAGTCTATTGAGGTGCACGAGTTATTTTCTTCATGGATATTGCTCTGTGAATTGGGTGGGGTTGTTTATTTTTGAGCTGCGAAATGTGTCTCTTGGTTTTAGGTAGGAGCAGAGAAAGAGAATGGAAATGTGTCCCCTCTGAGCTCAGTTCCCTGTTGCTGCATGTTGAAGTTTTATGGTAAAACTCCCCCAAATCTCTAGGTTTTTGGTCTCCGCACTAGGGCCTGAGGACTTGTGGTGGGATCTGTGCTGGTCCGGCAGGAGCTCAGTGAAGGGTGGAAAGATGGGGAAACCTGCTGCCCCGACAAGGAGTGGGAGAGGGGAAGCGCGTTGCATTGCTTTTCACAAGAAATGAGAGAGATGTTTTGTGTTTTATTTATTTTCCCCACCCACAAATCCTTGCAAGGGCCATGGTTCAGCCTAGGCTCTGTGCTTGCAGCCTCTTCACCACCCAACCRGGAGCGTGACCAGCTGCGGGTCCAAACCCTGCTCACCCAGGGGACCCAGGCACGCGTTGCCCACCCAAAAATAAATCACTGCGACCCCCCTTAGGCAGCTGCTGTCCCGACCACGCGCCCCGTGGCGAGAGGCCGCTGGCGTGGCTGTCCCTGCCCTTGTGCCCGCGGACGGCAGGGGAGTTCTCGTATCCCCTTTCCAGATGAATCTTTCTCTCTGGAGCTTAACTCCAGGAAAGGAATGATTTGCTCTTACAGCCTGTTAATGAATTTCTGAAATAAGGAATTAATTACCGTCTGTCTAAATTAGAGTTGTCCTATCCTTTGAGATCCATCTTTTTGATTCTAATTAATTTTAAAAATTACTTTTAGAGTCTTCAGTAGAGATTCTAATTTATTTTACTCTAATATTATTTCTCTGATAAGCAATTTAATTTTTAGATCAGAATCCGCCTAATCTCAAATTTGTCACACAAACTCTGCTCTCTAAGATACTGTTTACAGCTTTTTGGAGATGATAGATCATGATGCACAAATCATTCTTTCTTCTTTTTCCTTTTTAAACACCTGAATGTGTGTGTTCAAAGGAGATTAATTGAAACCCTTCACTGTGCTATGTTTAGGAAAGATCCTTAATATTTTAGAACCAAAAACAAATATTAGTTATAAAGCTTCTCTAATTGCACTTTTTCATGGAGAAAAATGCATGTCTAATTTGCTTTTTTAAAAGAACATTTGCTTTATGGGTATTTGCTAGAGTTTGACAGTTATTTAACTGGCTGTTTTTATTAACTCATGTTCTCAGCATCAAGTGCAACGGCAGCTGGGGAAAATTCAAATATCAATTTTATGTTCTTATCAAAGCTGCCATCCCACAGGCTGCAATAAACTGTGTAGCAAACTTCATTCTGACTCTTGAATTTGTCCTGCTTGAGTTTTGGACTTCAGATCATTATTTTTGTTTATTGTGGGGATTGCAACACCTCAGCTGAGACTGCAGCTCCCGATGTACCGAGCGCTCCCTCCCCCGGGTCTCCAGGCCAGATAGAAGAGGCTGCGAAGGGCGAGTGCTCGGCCAGACGGTGCCTCTCGTCCTCCGCTGGCTGGCAGTGCCGACACGGGGCCACCGCGAGGACAAGGACGGGCGTCCTTGTGACGCTTGGAGATCAGGGGAGGGCAGCTGGTATAAAAGGCTGGGTCTCCATCATGATGGATGGTGCGGAGGCACACAGCCTTCTCCTCGAGGAGGAAAGGATCAACTGGGTAAAGGCTTGAACAGACATTGCAGCCTTTCCCTCACTATGGGCTTTTTTTTTTTTCCCCCTTCCTGTCAAACATGCTTTAAATTTGGTAGAAGGTTTAAAAATATATCAACAAGAGACATAACCTGAAGTCTTAACAACGTCTACCAAAATTATTGCAAGCAAAGCCCTAGAGAGTCCTGGAAGTCTTTCTGGTGACCTCAGGGGAATGTGGGTTCTCCTAGCAYGTCTTGTTTGTGGAGAAGACCACTGCTGCCAAATACCCTGCTCGGCTGCTTCTCTGCAGTCCCTCCATGCCCCACCTTGGGGTATGCCACACACCATTTTTTGGCCCTGCCACGTGTTGAAGAGCGCTAGTGCGTGAAGCGGACGCAGTTGCTTGGCTGTGCGTCTGCTCGGTGTGTAGGGCGTCCTGTAAGAATCGAACTTCCTACATTTGTATGCAAGTTAGGAAGAAAACTCCTTAGTCATTTTGGACAATTTTATATTATAGTTTGTTTGGGTTCTTAAGCTCCTTCTATTTGTATTTTTTAATTCCCACCTGTGTGTGGTATGGATCTTGGATTCTAAGAATCCCAGATGCTTAGCAGATGGTTAGCTTGAAAAAATAATCAGAGAGGCAGCAAAATTCTGTGTTCATGAGCTCCTATTTATTTCAATCTGGTGTTTTGCCTCACAACAAGACTAATAAGCAATTACTCTAGCATCTCAAATGCTTATGCAGTGTAAATGCATCTGTCAACCAGATTCAACATCATCAATAAAGCTGCCAAAGCTGTTCATAATTCAATGATATATGCTTTGAGCATCTTTTTTGAATATAATTTAAAGATTGCAGTCCTATGATTCCGACATTATTTTCTATGTGTTTAAAATAGCTCCAGCTGGAAAGATCCATGCATGCRTCACATAATCACCTCTGCCTGTGTGGACCACCAGAAACTGTGCCATTTGGCTTGCATGCCAGTCTTACTTTGTGGCTAGTCTCTGACAGGGCTCCCACAAGGACTGCCGGGGCTGCGAGAGTCTTTCTGGGATTTGCAGTATTTCTTTCCTCCTTTCTCTTCTGGTGGAATTCACCCCTGTGCAGAACTTCATCGAAGTGCTATAAGCCTTACGTGCTGCGCATGAAGGAAATTTGTTACCAGGGAAGGTGTACTCTGCAATACCCCAGGGGAATTTTTTTAAAATATCTTTTACAGCCAGATGTCATTAGGAAACAGGCTGGCGTGATCAGTCTCTACATGTATGTACACACATCTT
The DNA here is from genome assembly GCA_035582835.1 of Phoebastria nigripes. NCBI lineage: Eukaryota > Metazoa > Chordata > Aves > Procellariiformes > Diomedeidae > Phoebastria > Phoebastria nigripes. The sequence goes on along the minus strand of JAYKAV010000289.1, from coordinate 1,416,827 downwards.
AATTGCTTTTCTGGATTTCAACCCAATTTGACAGAGATGTCCCAGATATGTTTTCATTAATGYATATGAACAAATCATGGTGCACCTCTGCAAACTGGTACCTTGCCTCAGTTTTAAAATTACTTAGTGCTAGAATCCCACGCAGGCATTGAGAGTCCCCATACTGCTCTCCCACCACCTCATACCTCCCTCTTCTCCCCTCTCCCTACCACTGCAACCTCCTCCCTTGCTGTGCAAACATTGTGTATCGTTATATCTTACCAATGCTTGTGGAAACAGAGTCATGTTGCAGAAAGACATAATATTCATGCCTCAGCTGAAGAAAGAGCAGCCCTGCAAGCTCAGCCGTTCATTAGATCCCAACATGTCCATGTGGGAAAGGTGTTTATGTATGTCCCAGCTGTGGGAAAAGCTTCAAACAGATCTTGCAGCTTTGCCCTAAGACACAAATCCATGGGAGATGGTCCTTTATTAGTGTCAGTGCTGGTGGGGTGATGCTTTCAACCTAGGGCATCACGTTGAGAAAATAAGGCGTATTTTGTATGGCAAATGTCGGTTGGTCACCACAGGTCTCTGGTCTGGTGGCAGGGGGGGGACCAAGACCTGCCTGGGGTCCCAGCTTTAACACCCATCTGCTGCCACAGCAGGTGAACTTGTAATTACTCATTGGCCATGCCCAGAGACCTCGGCGATGCTGAGCTCCTGTTGTGCCAAGCACCATGCAGACCCGTGCGAAGATAAGCATCGTCCTCCTCTGTGCTAATGCTTGTACCAACGTGAACTAACAGGTGGAGAAATGTGGGGGGCTGCCGGCAGGCTTTCRGGCGAGCTGGCTGTGAGCACAACTGGTAGCGGTGCGCAGCCAAATCATTAGCAATTGTCCTGGTTTGCCACCTGCCTACCCGTTATTTTCTGATTGTGCTCATCCGGTTGGGGGGTTTCAGCATCCAGAGGATGGTAGGCTCTCGTTCCTGGATGAAGTAAGGAGGGGGCATCTATTTAGCTTTGCCAAAAGGCCTCCCTGGGAAGCACCGTGCTCCGCGTGCTGCGTGAAGGATTTCGCACGCTGCTCGTGCCATGTCCGGAGGAGCTGGAGAGCCGCAGTTTAACTCCCCCGTCCCAGCGGTGCTGCGTGCCCACTGCCGGGCGCGATGCCCAGCAGCTCTCGGGGGCCRGTGCCAGCGAGGATGGTAATTACCGCTGAGCAGGGTTTGTCACGCTTGTGTCTTGGGGCTGCTCCTGCAGCCCCTCCTGGTGCTGAGCTTTCCAGCCCCCATAACTGGAGCCGCTGGGAGCCGGCATCTCACCAGGTCTGCATGGACCCGGTGCCGCTTTCCACATAGATCTTCCCTCTGAGGGACAGAAACAAACTTTTTGTCACTGTATAATGGGATTATTGTCACTTTCTTGTTTACCAGCTTTCCTTCAGATGTCTGTGCATGGTGGTTTGCTGTCAGGGTGCTCTCGACTCTTATTTTTCCAAGTGTGGTGCACATGTTTTCCAGCTTCAAGTAGAGCAGCTAATCAATTGCAAGAAAGCAATGCTCACTGGAGTTTGACTCCTTCTTATCTCTGCTACCAAATTCACACAGACCCTCTTGGCCACAGGCTTTTATTGCAGCTCTGAGGAGGGATTGACTGTTCCATCAGGATCATTTTATATGAGTCGAAGTCCTCTGTTCGCTTTGCACACTGAGTATGCTAATTTACTCTGCCGCTATTTTCTAGCTACCCGCTGGTGTGAGTTTCTCTTTCTTTTGGTTTGCATTGTGCTTTATGCCAGAGTTAATGGAATACAGATTTCTGAGCAAAGAGAGATCCCAATGATTTTTTAATTTTTTTTTTTTTTTTTTTTTTTTTTTTAAAGTCTCTGTGTGAATAAGAATCGGAGTCTATCAATGCAGGAGGCAATCCTGCACGGTTTAATTTCTCTGCTCTCTCAACTGTGTCAGTTCCTGAAGGGACCAAAAAAAAAAAAAAAAAAAGATAGTTAAAGCAACACGGTAGGAGCAGTAGTCCAAGGTTAAAAAAAGGAAGTGTTTTGATATTGGTTCTTTGGAAAAGATATGTCTCAACTTCAGGCAAGAGAGACCAGGGAGGGTGTGAAGGTCTGAAGGAGGAAAGCTTGGTGCAGGACGCCTGCGTCGCTCACATCTGCGGATGATGCTCTGTGCAGCCCTGGTCATGTTGCACATGCACTACAGGACGTGATAGGTGTCCGTCTGTCTGTCCTCCTGACCAGAAACCTCGGTCAAGGGCTGAGCCTGGTTGACTCTAGTCCCTGACCTGTGTATTCAAAAGCTTTCTGGGGAGGACCATGTCTCTCCTTGGCCCTCTGCCACACCAAAAGCCTGCAGGCAGAGAAGGTGAGGAGGTCAGGGCAGGTTTCAACGTCACCACCCCTGCAGCGTGGGTGTGGGGTTTACCCAGGAATTACGGGGGCTGTCCATGCACGGCTGCATTATCCTCACTGCCAGCCCTGTAAAGTTTCCCTTTTTCGAGAGATTTTGGAGTGACCGCACGCTAACCTTTTCCCATGTCAACAGAAAAGCACCCTGGCTGAGGTTGATGCTAAAGTGAACGTATTTTGTCCTAATGTTAATTCCTTCGTTGGCCCTCAGGAACAAGCCAGATATTGCTTTGACTGACCTTAGGTAGGGGTTTGGGTTTTTCATTCCTAGATTCTCCCAAAAATTAAGTGCTCATCTGATGAATGCTGGGAAGAGGTCAGCTGGATTGTGTGCGTCTCAGCACTGGGCTGGTTTTTGGGGGTGTTGTTTTGGCCTGTTTCCCTGACGTTTTGTAAATAGTTCCCATTGCTGCTGGAGACAAGTCCTCCTGTTTCTACATGCACACGTTTGAATCGGTGCTTTGGGGTCTTCAGTGAAAATAGACTTAAAATGCAAGTTTGCCAGGAGCATCCTCCGCCTTGCTCTGTGAAACCGGTGAAGTCGAAGGCTTACCAAAACACCAGCCGTAAACAGCGAATCTAGACTTTTACCATCGGGCTCATGAGGAATTACAGGATCACTTTGGATTGCATATTTTTACACAGGAGATGACATTGCATAATTTTACTCCATTTCATGCTTTCGCAGCTAAGAATTTTTTTAAGACCATGCAATAAGTGAAAAAGTAAAGGTGGCTTCCCCCTCCCAGCAAGCTCCGTTCAGCTGAGCTCTCAGCTGTCAAACCCAGCCTGGTTTTAGAGCCAAGAGGTACAAGGAAAAAAGACGACAGAAAAATTTAAAACACTTTATGAAGTATTTTACGGAAGAGTGATGTGGCATATATAGGCTGGTTAATAGTGTGGTATAAGTGTTCTGCTGGCACTTGTAAGTGATGCAATTGCCACACAAGTGCATGCTAATAAAACCTTTAATCGAGACCATATTACTATGGTGTCTTGAGCCAAATCCTGTTGCCATCACTCACGTGACTGATCCCCAGGGAGCTGGTGGGGCTCCCTGGGGAGGGAGCCAAGCCAAGGTCCCGAGAGGCATCCACAGCTACGCTAGCACTGTGCAAGCTAATGGGCATGGTGGGCTGAGCAGGTCTCCCACCCCATAACTGGTGCAGCTGTAAAGCTTCATTTTTCCCCAGGCTGGAATATGCTCTTGCTCTCTTTCACAAGACGGTGGTTCTTTGCTCTTTGCATCGAGGCAAAGCGCGTGGTTTCTGTAGAAATAGCAAGTCAAGTAGGCTTGGAGGCTGCAGTCTCTGGTGGAGGAGCTGCGGCAAGGGTGATGGCCATGCAATGCCTAGGGTGGCCACTCACTGCAGCACGGGGTGGCCCAGGCCTCTGAAGGGCAGAGGGTGTATTTAGAGTAGAGAAGCTCCAGGGTTCACCTGTCCATGCAGGAGAGCGTGGAGGTGGCTGGTGAGACTCCACTCTTGGTCTGGCTGAGGTTGCTGCTGGGAGGTCTCCCCGGGGACACGTCAGCAGGTCGAGCACTGCAGGCAGAAGCTGCAAAATCACTCCTGAAAAGCAGAGCCTGGAGGGAAAACCAGCACAAGGCAAGAGACCTTGAGGGTCCACAGAGAGCAGATCATTACAAGGCTTTGCTGGCTGCATAAAATTTTCACGATGTTTCTCAGTTTCCCTGTGTCAAGTCTCAGTGTAAATTCTGCGCTGTTTGTGGAGGTTACCRGGCCGACTCACTTCATATTGATCTTTCTCTCTGCATTATCATCGGATGTAACTAAAAACAATCAAGGAGTGGGTGCATGCAAGCCTGCATTCAAGCAGACATAAATACAAATATCCTTCCTGTTCTGCAGGCTGAATTCCATCAAACAAATTGGGTTTGGGGTGGAAGTTAGCCCCGTTTCTGCTTAAAGTCACATTTTTCCAGCAGAAGAGGTAGAAATGTCAGGTTTCGGGACCATATGCCTCTCTGCCTTTACACCAGCAAAAACCAATCAGGCTCCAATCAAAACTTGTCCCCTGTTATCTTGACAGTTGCTGACGATGATAGATGGAGACAGGTTTAGAAGATCAAACGCGAGACAATCTGTACTGCATTTCAAACCACCTTAGGCTTTTAAGTGCCAATATGACATCTGGTGGACTCAATAACACGAACCGCACTTTAAAACACCTCCGCTGTCCCCATCAACCCTTATTTACCATTGTTATAAATTAATAGCTTTCTCCAAGATATTTTAACTTATTATCCCACATGTGCATTTTGTGTGTTGCTCTGTTAGGGGTAGGCCATTGAGTGAAATTATAACAGCATGGTTCTTTTTTTTCCTTAACCACCAGTGGCTTGCTATTTTTTATTATCTTTTCTGCCTGGAGGAGTTTTAGAACAAAGTAACTTCTAAAATCACAGTATTTCTTTAACATAATGTCTGGAGATAGGTTTATTGTGCTTTTACGGGATGTAAGTAAACACATTTCTTAAATATATTCCCATCTACAAAAAAAAAAAAATCCTGCCGTGGCTTTAGGCAAGCAGAACACTGGTGGAGACCGTCAGAGCACCAGTGTGTACCACAGGCGAGACTGGTATGGGTTGGTGGGATGGTACAATCTCTTTCTCCATTTTTTCATGCCTCGAGGGCAGGAGAATATGGGGAGGGCTGCGGGACCTGTGAGTTTAACACTGAGCTGCAAGGGGATGCTGTTGTATCTGTTTGCCAAATGGTACATTGGGATCACAGTGTGGATTTCACGGCAAGTGACACTGGAGGGAAATCAGGAGCAAATGGGTTCAAATTGTGCTCAGGGGAAGCAGAGAACTTGCTTCTCCCATTCGCAGCAAGATTGGCGCACAATGGAGTTATTTAATTTCATATTACGCGACTGCTGGAGAATGCATAATTTGCTCTGATGACTTGAGGCAAGGCAGGTTGGTTTTTCACGTCTTTGACATCATTTTTCAAGGCTGCCGACATCACTTGCTGCCTTGAGGTCTAGCACGGTTCAGAGCTGAGCACTCGGATACCTGCCCATGCCCCGGCTGCATCTCGCGGGAGCTGCGGGCACAGCGGTGGGATGCTCTCCCCAGGTCAGACTGCAGCCGGGGTAGGAGGAGAGGGGCAGAGGGCGGACATGGCACCCCTAGGATTGGTGCAGAGCCAGGCAAAGGGTCAGGGTGTGATTTCTCTGAGTTGTGCCAGCCCYGTGCAGCGCAGGTATCTTAACGAAGCCTTAACGAACTGCTGCTTCTGTGTGCCTCTCCCTGCTGAACCACGAGCGGATGGAGGAGGGCTGCGGGGATGGGGTGGCTCCTGCGCTTCCCGGTATCTGTAATGAACCACCTCGCCTCTTCTAACCCCTAGAAAGTTTCTTTCTATATATACACCATCTTTATATAGCGTAAAGATTTTTCCGTCAACCGAGATACGCTGTGGAGGTGTTATGAAAGGCTCAGCCTCACCTAGTTAGTTCATACAGCCGATCTCCACCCCAGAAATCACAGCTGAAGCTCTCGTATCCCCGCCTTCCCCTTCACTTGTGTGTGGGGGGACATACACCAGCTAGCATAGATGGTTTGGGGGTTTTTTTGTTTGTTTGTTTGTTTTTTCCCCCACACCTTTATATCTGCCCTGGCGGGAACCCGAGCGGCTGCCGGGGTTAACGTGTGGGTGGGCGCATCCCCAGCACCAGCGCGTAAGGGCAGGGAGAGAGGAAAATGCGGTGCTGCAGCCCGAGCCCCGCTCAGACCTTCGGGGGGGGGGGGGTGTGAAGATAAGGAAACCCAACCCTGTACCTTTCCACGAAACCTTTCTGCCCCCACATGAAGCCCCATGGCTCTGGGAAAGTGCAGTATTTCTTCATGCTGAGCAGAAGGGGAGACCTTAAAGAGTGAGACATGGCCTGTAGGCAGTTAAAATTTTCCACTTTTCTGAGCATTAATATCATGATTACGCTGTCTAAATAACAGTCCAGGCTCTGGCTGCTGTATTACCTATCCTAAGCATGATTTACCGCTGTAATAAATTAGCCTCTAAGCCAAAGAATCAAAAACAATTGGCCTTATATCCTGGTCCCCATTTTATCCTGTTCCTTTTCCCTTTCCACATGTCATCTTTCCCTCCCTCCTATTCATTCTCTGACATTTTTTTTCCCCTTTATTCCTTCTCGGGCACCACTTTCTGCTTCTTTTCCACTCCTCGTGCTCTTCTTGGGATTAACAGACCTGCTTTCTTGTCCTTCATTTTCTCCTCCAGCTGTTTCAAGCTGCCGCGGCCAGCAGAGCAGGAGGTTTCGCCCTCCTCCCGGAGCAGGGTGACCCAGTGCTGGCCATAGCCCATCTCGAGGGGCTGGAGGAGAAACCCCCAGCCCGCCGTGGCTGCTGGGGCCCTGTGCGAGGGAGGTGATGGAGGTCCTGAGGGCTGCACTGCAGCAGAGCTTGGTAAGGACGTCAGTGTTGCAACTGCATTTTAAATGGACTTTAAATCTTACTGCTTTAAAATAATAGTAGATGTCCTCCAAGCATGAAATACAGTGCGGGAGGTAGGGTCGGGGGGGGGGGGTAGTTTTGATGGCCTATGAATTTTCCGCATCTTTTTTGCTTAGCGGCACGCATCCTTAGTCATTTGACCTTCCAGCGTCACCACCTCCTACCATATCCCCACTGCGTAGCAAACCATCTGCTCCCAGTGTAACGACCAGGGAGTCGRGCGTCCAGCCCTTGGGCAGGAGAAGGTAAAGGGAGGGGGGTTGTTGGGGGAGAGGTGGATTAATAAGGCCAGATGTGGCAAAAAGGCTCAAAGCCTTGGTGAATGTGGCCTTTGGGGTTTAGCCCAAAGGATTTGGCCCTATGAGGTGCTCTGAAAGCTATTGCAGCCCAAAAGATGTGAAGAGGAGTGGCTAATATAGGCTTTATTTATCCCTAGCAGCAAGAACGAATGGGCTCAAAAATGCAAGTGTACGTGCATACCTGTGTGTAAATACGTACAGATACCAGGAGGGATGGAGAGGGTGAGCCTCCTCCTAGGAGCTGGGATGTGCCACCTGAGCTCCATCCCCGCGGGTGCGTTTGGCGACGTTGCACAGTGAGCTCCTTCGGGYTCGCCATCAACGCTGCCTGTACGGGTCACACTGAACACAGCAGCTCTGAGCCAGTTTATTCAACAGCGTAGTATAAATGGGAACAACTTGACTGCTCTTGCTGTTTAGCTGCTCTGAGCAATCCCAGCTAGAACAGCTTGAAAGAGTGGAGGGT
>JAYKAV010000289.1:1373351-1409017 GCA_035582835.1 Phoebastria nigripes | reverse complement strand
TTCGTTTTGCATGCAGGCACGCGATGCCATTCCTGTTTGAGAATGCACACAGTGGAGTGCAAAATAAAGATTGCATCTCATGCATAATGCATGCCCCAGCAATCCRCTTCAACAAATTACCCAAGTAGCTTCTTCCGATGGGGCTGGGGGGAAGGAAGGGGGGGAAAAAATATTGTAACAAGTATCTTTCTAAAGAAATGACAAGATAAACACATAAAAAATTAGGCACGCAGAGCTTTTCTTGAGAGGGGTCAATTCAAAAATTAAAGATAAAGGTTGTGTGGTTGCCGAGTGTGGAGCAGCTGGTCTGAAGGCCGGATGGGGCAGGGGCAGCAGCGGGTCCCGCAGCCCCTGGGTGGAGGGGGAGAGCCCAGAGCTGCCTGCGGAGGTGTCTGAGGGCTTGATTTTGTCTTGTTGGGAACTTATTAGAGGAGGGACTTCCTGGGCGGATAGGTAGGAAAAGGGGTTACTTGTTGGTTTATTTATCGCTTTCGATTTGCTGGTTTGCAAAGATGTGTTGCAACTCTACCTTGATGCTCAAAGCTAGATTTTTTGTGCTGCTTCTCTGGAGACAGGAGCGAGCCRTGCAAAATACAGATTTTATGTGTGGGAGGGTGGTGAGGAGGGGGACAGAAAGGTGGGAATGGGCCAGTAAAGTGACTTGAAATCTTTCTTGTCAGCAGCCCYGGAGCAGCCTTGGTTTCCCCCACTGTTGCCGGTTGCTGCTCTGCAGCCTGGAGAAGCTGGAGGAGGCAGCCGCTCCTCCCTGCGAGGGGTATTTTCTGCAAACAGATGCTACAGCCTTTCCTTCTGCAAAAGGGCATAAAGTAAGTGACCAAGCTCCTTCCCCGTGCGTGCATGCTTCACCCCCTGCTAAATCACTGCAGGATGGCAGGGGAGGCAGCAGCCCACTGCCCTTCTCCGAGAGCGCTTCCCTCCGGAGCGATGCACCGCGGTCGGTGCCTGGTGTGAAACTCGGATGCTGAGCTGTGGGTTCAGCATCAAACTTTGTGGTGGAGAAAAATGGCATTTTAGGAGCAGACGGGGTTTGGTTTGCTTTTGCTTCACCCTGGAAGGTGAGGGGTTGGCCCACGGCCCCAGCGGGGTTGCTGAAGAGAGCAGAGGCGGGTGGTTTGGTGCTGGGCTGCCTGCGGCACCCTGCCGAGGTCGGGGCACCCTGCCGAGGTCGGGGCACCCTGCCGAGGTCGGGGCACCCTTGAGTGCTTTCTCCTCTGGAAGCCAAAGCCTGTTGGAAGGGGCCGGGGGGGGTTTCCCTCGAGGGGAGCAGCACTGCAGGCAAAGGGCAGCACCAAAACTTCAGCAAGCGCTGGACGTGCTGATAATTGCACCTTGACGATAACGTCAGTGGCTTCTGGATCATTATGGCTCAATATGTAGGGCACATTTTAAGACTGTTTGGGTTTGGAGTTTTTTTCATCTGAGTAATAAAGTCAGTAAGCCCTGGCTCCGAATCTCATCTTTTTAATGTCATTCACGCTAATGAGCCCAGGCCCGATCCGGCAAGGGGTGTTCGGGTTTATTTCGCTCTCCCACAAGCACGAACCGTACGAGACGAGCGGGAGYGCAAACCCAGAGCAGCGGCTTTGGGCTGGAGGAGTCGCGGCCGCAGGTACCTGCTGGGCTCTGCGCGGCGTTGTCCGACACCGGCTCCCAGAGCTGCGGCCCCGCTGCTCTGCGAGGACAACTTGCTTTTGCCATCTAGTGGCTGTCCCAGAAAGGCTCAAAAATGGACCTGGGGAGCCAAGGTGGAGATGGAAGAGGTCAGGAAGGGAAAGGCAGGGGGARGAATGTATGGCGAGGTATCTGTGCTATTCAAGCAGCTTTTTTTCTGAGTTGTTACAGACACGACAACGAGACCAGCGTGCCAGGCTTTGCAGAGCGCGCTGCTGATACGTAAAGCTTAATGCTGGAGTTTTTTATCAGCCTGCGAGGCCTGGCCAGAGCGCAGCATCCCCAGCGCAATGCTGCCTGTGCTCGGCTGCAAGCATTTGCAATGTCCAGAGGCCAAAAGCCCTCCTCCAGCAGCAGAACCCGCACCCAGAGGTGCAAATCGCTGTGCACAGCCACCTAAAGCCGTTGCTGGCGTGCATCAAAGGGCTTTAATACGCGTAGCAGCATGGGCTCGTTTGCACTGGAGTGCTTTGACCTTGCAAGCGATCTTGCTCACAGCAAAGCCATGCAGTTGCTTCCAGGTTCATGCTTTAGCCCACAGCCTGCTCCTGCCCGGGGTGGAAAAGCTCTGGGTACCCACGGCTTCACGCAGCTTGTGTCTGCGGGTGACTGGGGGTCAGGCTTTGTCTGCTTTTAAATCAGGATTTTGGTGTCAATAGCATTCCGAAGAGTGTTGCCACTTTCTTTCTATATTTTTCTTCCCATATTGTCATTTCTCTTGAATTTGGAAGTGATGGCAGGATTTGCTTTCCATCTAGTTCAGGAGTGTTTAAAATAAACCCAAAATGTAAAGAGGGCGCGTTCCCCTCTGCTCGGCTTTTCAGGGCGCAGCTGGTGGCGAGCGCTCTGCCCCATCCCCACAATAACCCTCTCCCCCCTCCCAGGAGCCCCGTGAGGACCCATCCCTCTCCACCCTGGCAGACAGCATCCCACAAAGCCTCACCAGCTCCCTCGCAAAAATGGAACCGGCAGCTTTTGTCAAGATTAAAATACCACAAGGATCTGCTGCGCTTTTGTTTTTAAACGCTTGAATGCGTTAGCATTGACTTATTTTTAATACAACCAACCACCTGTGATTTTTTGAATATTATTTCTCTTTGTTCTCTTTGGCAGAGGTAATTATAACGTTGTTCTTAAGCTTTGACCGCAGCCGCCCAGCCGTGTGGCCCTAGAGGGGTGGCTCAGGGCTGGCCGGCAGCACCAGGTACTGGTGTGTATCTGTAACGCACTGCTCTGCCCCAATGGCACTAAATATTTGCTTTATTCGGTGCTCATATGTAGCTGCACATGTTGTAGGGGGCCTCAAGAGAAGGAAAAAGTCTTTTCTTTTTTCTCTTTTTGCTCCTTAATCTCAACAGGCCTTCAGCATCCCGTAAGAAAGCCTACAGGCCTGGGAAAAGAGCGGAGAGGTTCAAGGGCACAGGTAAAGACACCAGACCCGCAGGTCTCCCCATACCTCCTCAAATGCTCATTCCTGAACTACTCGCTCAGTAACATTTCAAATCACCTTGCACATATAATGAAAGTACAGGCAGGAACTCACTAAGCAAATGAGCCCCTCCCTTAATTCCATTTGCTTACGCTGCTTATTTTTCTCCCACATAATTATTTTTAAAGGAAAATTTAATTTTGTTTAATGGGAACAAAGTTTAACACTCCATAAGCTTTGTCTTTCCGCAGCCCTCTATCTGGTAAGTTTTTTTCTTTTTGTAATTATTTTTAAACTGGCCCAGTAAATTGTCTGTGTTTAAGAGGCACTTCTCATTAAAATGAAATACTTTGATCTCATAGGATCATCTGTTTTTAAAGCAGTAATGATATACTACATTCCCCCNCCCCCCAGTTAACCAAATCTCAGTAGTGGCTGTGTCCCCTTGACCTGCCCAGCACGCGCGCAGGCGCGCGCTCTGCTGTGAACTGGATGCAGCAATCGGAGCTGATGGGAAGGAGAAAGGGGTCAGGAGAAAAGCTCTGGGAGGGCACAGCAGGGACCATTAAGAAGTAAGTGGCAAATCTTCTCAGGAAAGAGAAACATTTTATTTATTTTTAAGTACAGATGGTGTGTGGGGGGGGGAAAGAAAAAGCTGCAAGACCAAGAGACATGGGTGTACTATATATAGATGTACAGCTGTTTCCTTCAGGTGTTAAAGTCAAAAACGTAGGATGATTAATTTTGAAAGTTGAAATGTATAGCAGATTCTGATTACATCTGAGTGTCTATAATTTAGCTACTTAGTAAAATTAACTTGACGTTTTTAGGGAGCTGTGAGGACAATAATGTGTGAAGAGACTGAAGAACAAGTTTGACTGCATGCTCTTCCCTTACCTCCCCCTTTTGCAATTTGCAAAGTTTATTTTTAACTTTTCCAATTTTTCTGGCATCTTTCCTCTAATCCAGACAAATGAGTTTGCCTCCCCCTGCTGTCAGCTAAAGACAACGACGTTTTGTTATTGAGCTTTCGTTTCCCTTGGTGGACTAGTGGTGCAAGTGCTCAGCAGCTGTAACTTGAGGTGGAGGTTCAGGCCAACTCAGGTAGACTGTAGCTTGGGATCTCCAAGGCACATAACATTTCACAGAGCGTGACACCTCCAGGAAGGCTGTGGGACCTCCCATTAAGTCCATTTTCATACTTCAGAGAAGGCCCATTGCTGTGAACTTGCAGAAAGCAGGTCATACCAGGGACCACAGAAACAGGCACCCTGAAAGCACATGGCTTTGTGTTGTTTTTCTTTAGTAAAACCTCACATGCACAATGGTTGTGTGGGAGTACGGAATGTGACAGACCAGTGCCAAGGACCAGATTATCTGTGACTTGTGCGATACCTAGCTATTGTACTGGCAACCACCCAGAACTTCGGAGCGCAGGTCTGCCCCAAGGGAGGCTGCACCAGCTCCAACCACTTAATACCAAGCTGCAATTTAGAAGAAAAGTGATTTAGAGCATCTTTGTGGTATTCAGAGTTAGCTGAATATCATCAAACTGCTGGGAAACTAGTTTACTAGTTTGAACGAACAAGAGGAGCTATTTGGACTTGTCTTAGCCTCTACGTGTTGTGCATGTACTACCAGACCAGTCAGAACAGCCCCCAGCTCTTTGCCAGCTCAGTGGCTGTAACAGCTACCTACCTCTCTCCACAGCCATGTTTCAAGGAGCACAAATTCATTTATTGTGAAAGCCTATTACACGTTGGTTATTCTCTGGAGTGCAATATCCGAGGCTCCAATATAACCACAGCGCTGTGTTGAGATTTTCCAGACCTGGTGCTAACCTTCTTGGATGATGAGGGCAAGTTATCTTGTATAATGTGGACATCATCAACTTGGGGGAAAAAAAAAAAATTTAAAAAAAAAAAAAGAAAATCACACTTTGTGTGGAATTCATTTAGTTCAATAAAGCCATGATTGCACCATAACGTCTACTTCTGTAACCAACAATCACTTTAAATTACAGTCTTGTTAGGGTTAAGCTAAAGTGTATTTTCCCAGTTCACTTTGTGCCACTGAGAGCAGGTTGCAGGTAGTCAGCTCTGCTGTGAAACCGAGTGCTGAAGGCAAAATTGAAAAGGCACGGGGCAGGATGAGTGGAGCACAAGGGGAGCGCAACTAAGCATGTTTTATGCTGGTGTTCTCTGGCCTTGCCAAAATATCACTATTATATGTATCAACGTGGGAGATAAAAACACATAGTAAAAAGATTTAAATTTAAGAAACATTTTTCAGAGTTTTTAGCAGCTGTCCCCCTCACGCGGCCTTCTGTGCTCTCTGTACAGATCTCAGGGAGGGTGAGGGGGGACAGGGGATGATATTTAACATTTTGCCAACAGCAAGATGTCTTTCAATTATGGCTTCTTGAAAGCAAGTTTCCAACACCCCCCACTTAGCCATGACAAGTGCTTCTACCATACTTTACAAACACCACCGCTAAGGACTGGATTAATTTTAGTTGAACTCAGGAAGCAAACACTCTAATGTGGCTTCTTTGTTCAACAAGTGCTCAAAGTCTGATGTTTCAAACACAATAACACAAACACAGTTGTGATTATTTTTCATTTTAATTGTCTAAGTAATATTTTCAGACCTAGCATCAATCTAAGTTTCTAACAGGGCAAGAAGAAAGCTCAGCATCAGGCAGCTTCTAGAAGAATCTTCCAGATATGTTTAAAATGCTTTAAAATATTGAACATTTCTCATATTGCTACAAAACAATGACAACTGGCAGAATTTTTTTTTTTTTAACCTACATTCTTTCAGCAGTAGAGAAACAGTTTGGAAGGTGGATCACGTTCTTGACTCTTTCAGGACCTGTTTGATTACAACAACAAAGAGTTTTATAACATGACAAGTACAAATATAAAATTTCAAATGAGCCAACTTTAAAAAAAACCTGGATTTTTCTTCAATAGCTCCAGTACCTTGCTTCTGCAATAAATATTAAAAAACATCTTTTACATTACAGAAAATGTTAAATAAGTTATTTACCAAGAGATTTCTTTTTTCTTTTTTTTTTTTTTTTTTGTCTTGTCAAAGGCTGGTTCCATTAAAAGAGCTGAACAAACATTTTTACATCAATAAATAGTAAGGCATTGTGCTGGTTTTGGCTGGGATAGAGCTAATTTTCTTCACAGGAGCTAGTACAGGACTATGTTTTGGATTTGTGCTGAAAACAGCGTTGATAACACAGGGATGTTTCCGTTACTGCTGAGCAGCGCTTACACAGAGTCAAGGCCTTTTCTGCTCCTCACCCCACCCCACCAGCGAGGAGGCTGGGGGGGCACAAGAAGTTGGGAGGGGACACAGCTGGGACAGCTGACCCCGACTGACCAAAGGGATATTCCACACCATACGATGTCATGCTCAGCATGTAAAGCTGGGGGAAGAAGGAGGAAGGGTGGACGTTCGGAGTGATGGTGTTTGTCTTACCAAGTCACCGTTAGGCGTGACGGAGCCCTGCTTTCCTGGAGATGGCTGAACACCTGCCTGCCGATGGGAAGGAGTGAATGAATTCCTTGTTTCGCTTTGCTTGTGCGTGCAGCTTTTGCTTTACCCATTAAACTGTCTTTATCTCAACCCACGAGTTTTCTCACTTTTACCCTTCCGATTCTCTCCCCCATCCCAGCGGCAGGGAGTGAGCGAGCGGCAGTGTGGGGCTTAGTTGCCAGCTGGGGTTAAACCATGACAGGCATAAAGAAGAAAACAACAACCACAGGACCAGTCTTTATTAGTGGAACCTTCTCCTTCAGAGAATCCTTTTCCTGCTGGTATAGGAAGGTGATTTTTGATTCTCAGCTGGTGGGGACCTGGTTAGAAAAGCAGTAATTATTGCTATTTTACAGTACTTCAAATGCACACAATTTGTCCCTACCCCTGGGCCATAATGCCACAAAAGGATCTGCAAATAAGAGCTTCTGTGTTCAGCAAATCTTCAAATTAAAGTGATAAGACTTCTGCAAGCAGAAAGAATTTTTTATGTCATCACTTTCTAACTCAGGTAGGGCTGAGACAACAGTACAGCAGCTGCCTAGGGAAGTGTTCAAGAAGGCACTGCTGATGAGCGTAAGGGAGAAGAGATTCACAGAAAAGGTTAGAGGAAAATTTAAGGAGGGGCTGGGAAATGTACAATCATTCAGAGCAGAGTGGCATGAGGAGAAGGATGGGATTTAGGAGTCAAGAAGCGTATTACATCCTTGTGGGAATAAAGTCTGAACCTTCTGGGAGAAATCAAATCTGAACAGTGATTACTTAAACACTCAAACTAATTTAATACACTGCATTAGCAAATAGCTGCTTGCAAAAGCTTTGCCTGTTGGGTCTATATTTAAAAAAAAAGCACCACCAGTTATTAACGCATACACAAGCTTTAAATAAGGGTGCCTTTTGTGAACTTATTCAGTAGACAGGCTATTGGACTGCGATCTGCTGAAAATAAACTACTGGAAGAAGATGACAGACATGAATATTAATCTAGGGAAAGCATCAGAAAGGAGAGGGTTTAGCTGTTTACATGGTCAGTCATAAAACTCTAATTTAAACATCAAACATTGCAGAACATTTAGCATACTAAACTGCTGTCACCCAGACTTGATTAGGTAGCAAACCTAAAGCAAATCGGACTAATTTTGCAAAATACTACTGACACACCAATGCATATTTCTAATGAGTATATACCAAGGAATTAAATGCAGCCAAAAATTTTACTTACTTCCAGGTTTTTTCTAGCCTTCTTCAAGATATCACGAGTTAAAACCACTGGAAAGAAAGAGGAAATTAAAAAGAATACTGCACAGTCTTTCTATATTCTCTGTATTCAAGTCTTAAGACCAAATATTAAATAATGTATGAACTCACATCTACACAATGGGCAGCGACCAGGCAATCAAACACAGCCCCCCTACCACCCCTGCACCTTTCTTACCAAAATCCAGAATTGTTACTCCCTCCCGAGCCCCGTTCAGAAGCTCAGGCTGATGTACAAACAACAGTCGCAACAACCCAAAATTAAGGGGCAATGCTGTACAAGCAGACAGTTAGGGAAGAGCAGAAGGAGTCACTCAGGACCACAGGGCAGGTCCAAAGCAGTGCCAGCACTAGAATGCCATTTCCTACCCCCGGCCTGTGTTCCCATCTAGCACATAATCTGCTTTTCAGATCAAAACATCAGGGAAGTGTTTTTAAAGTTTTTCTACCGTAACAAGAACAATACATGTGAAGACACGCATAGCTCATCACTACATTTAACATGACAGATATGAACAGCCCCCTGCGATACTGATGACCTGGTCCCTTGATCTAAGTCATCAAAGGAGGATTTTCTGTTAATTTTAAGGGGAGATGGTGCATGATCTAACTACAATTTGATCTATTAGGTAGCCTACTTGGGTGGGGGGAGCGGTTAGCAGGAGGGGGAGAAAAATGGTGCAGTGGAGAGGTTATGGGGGACGATGTGCTGGGAAGAGGACAGATGGCAAAAGATGTCAGCCAGCTCCTCCAGCAGTTCAAGGACAAAGCAACCTATATATGCATAGGGGAAATCATGTCAGCGGCTTGCTCTGAAGGGTTCCAAGTTTTCTCTATTCATCCAGCTAGTTTGCCTCTGTGGGGACAGTGCGAGACCTGTGAATGGAGGAGGGGATGCTTCTAAACAAAACTGATATTTAGAAATGTCAGGTTAAATATGTGATTCTCTAATCTGTGTCAGCTCCGTAACTGCTGAAAAATACCATTCACAAGTACCAATTTAATATTCCAGTCTCAAAAATAAACAATTTAGCCATAATAAAGATTTTTCATTACAATAATAAGAACCCAGCAACTCCAAGGGTATAGCTGTCATGAGATAATTATACCCTTGGCGGATTACTGCAATTTGGCACTGCATTGTTACATGTTCAGAGGTTCAGATGAGGTTTATAAGCAATGAGTTCTCTCGCCAGAGAAAGCACACAGAAGACGCTGAGCCACAAGAATGTTCCAGTCTCTACCTCTAAATATATTTAGGAATGCTCAACTAAATAACAGAGGGAACTTGAATATCCTCAGTGGAGTGGCCAGCTATCAGGATGTTTGGAGAATGAAGGAAGGCAAGGTCACCTACTGCGATGCCTTTGCTTTCTTACTAACTAAAGGAGAATGGAAGAAATAACAAAAACAAGTGTAAGCATCCTAACAAAATTCAGCAGCTTCATATGATCCACCAGTTTTGTTGTATGCTTGGTCAGGAATTTGTGTATAGATGCAATTTAGAAACATTTCTGAAATTGCTCTTTAAGGCAAAGGTAACTTGACATCCATAATTCCCATAATCAATGAAACTTACAGAAAATCGTATCTAGGTCTTTCTGTGTAGCAGAGTGCTCTCTGCTCGTAAAGAACTCTGCTAGTAAATTCATTTCACCTGGCAAACTAGATTTTTCTAAATCAAAAATATTAAATTCAGTACATGAAGAGAATTTAGAAGACRTGACACTAATAGCAAAGCTGCTGCTAGCCAGGCAGTACTTTGCATTAAGGAGGTTTCAGAAAATACAGGCTTCATTTTATTAGGACCTAGTTCAGATGAGGTTGAATGCCCTGAAAAGGAGTGAGCAAAATAAGGGGGAGATGTACTGTTTTCTTTTTGAAAGTATGGGTGGGTGGAGTGGCTGTGGGGATAACATTTTGGCCATAAGGGTAGAATCTCTGCTGATTATACTCTGCCCAGCCCTACTGAAATTACCCAGTATGTCTGAGATGTCACTGGAACTAGGAACTGACCAAACTAAACTAGTAAATCTACCCCAGGGATATTATTTGGACAGACATAATAGAATAGCTTTGATTTTTATATGACAACCCCAAACTGAACTATTTAACTTTAAAACCTGAACAAAACATAATTTTGGATTTAATATAAGTAACGTGTACATCATTTAATACAACAATTCTGAAAGAAGTGACCAAAAACCAGCCCATAAATGCTTAAAAAAAAAAAAAATCTGCAGGCAGAAGATACATGTACCTTAGATATAAAAATTACAGACTATGGAGCAAAATAACATTCATTCCTCTACATTGCATTTAAATGACTTGAGTAACTTATAGTATTATGGCCATTTCATAACTTTGTATGATGTGTAACATTGTACAGTCTAGATGAATTACTGTAATACAAGTGCCATTCCAACATAGACTAATGAGTCATTTAGTCCCACCTCTTAAGAGAAGGTATGGATAGATTCTTTTTAAGAAGAAAATTAACACAATACACATATTGCCATAGCATCAAGGCAGAGAAGAGGTTAGCCCCATTCAAATCTCTTCTGATGAGTGATTAAACTTTAAAGCAGAAGAGATGGATCTCTTAAAACAGTCACCTGGTTTAACACAGCTACAACATAGCCCACGTCCCGTTTGTTTTCATGTTTCCACATGATTTTCTAGATACAGCTGCTAAGGGTAAAATATCATTTCACAGCATGGCCTAATTTTTCTTTAAACAATAACTCGTAGTAAGCTTTTGTTTCCCTTGTTCTGAGCCTTCTGTTCTCTTGCACTTCTCAGTCTGGTGTAGAGCATTGACAAATCTCCTTTGCTGCTGCTTTTGCTTTTCTCAGAAAATCTAAAAGCCTAATTCCACATTTATCAAGACTGAGGCAAAATCATAATTTTGAGAAGCACAATGTCAAAAACTTTGGCTGGAATGGTCTACAACAACAGTAACTTTGCCTCAGTCAGGAACTGTTGTAGGATAGAAAACTATTGCGGAATGGCAATATCTGAAATGGAATAACTCAAGTAATTAGTGGCAATTAGTGGCAGCTGCATGGATTGACACATTATCAGTGGGTTGTGTAAAACCATGAACTGCTGCTCACGTTATTTTATGCAGCCTTTTGTAGTTGGGCAACTTCTTTCCATTTGAATGAGGCTGCATCAGTTCTGTGCAGTCTGAACCTCATGAATTGTTTGTCATTAACTGAGCGCGCACAAGGAAACACCAGTCAGAGCAACTGCAAAAGAACAGGTGCCTATATTCATTTTGTTGTTTCTCCAATTTTAGAGATAGCCACAGACTACAAAAATAAAAAAAGAACCAGTAATAAAGCATACACTTACACTGGTCAATGATGCCTTTCTCCATGTGTTCCTTCTCCATGTTTGCGGAGTGCAAGCGTCTCACTGTGCTATGTAACTTCTCCTCTTGCTCGGACAGTTTCTTATGTAATCTAAGTATTTCTGCTTTCATTCCTTCATCCTAAATTGAGAGAAGAAAATATTATATTAAAGCATTATATAAAAGTACTTTGTACATTGTTAATTGCTAAATACTTTTCTACAAGAGCCCTCAAGCTTCCTTAGAATATGAACAACTTAAAGGAGTGAAACATCACTGAGTGCCTGTCCTTCCACATTCACATCCCCAATGACATATGATTCTATGACATCTGCCAAGAGACAACTACAATTCTTAGCTGGCTTTTAGTGCAATTAATTTTTCTGCTAGTCTGAGAAAAGTCTTAACATCAGGACCTATTTTTGTTTTTAAACTTCCATTCCTCTCTTCTTTTTTTTTTTTTCCCCTCAACTAGAAAATATAACGAAGGCCAGTACTATGGTATCCGCAAGTATCCCGTCTGCCAGGCTCAGAACTTCCAGCTTCCTTCTGCAGTGTTCTGTTAATAGTTGATGCTGCCTTTATCAAAGGGCTGAAAGGCATTGTACAAATGACTGGGGCACTTTTATTGCAAAATTATTTGACAGCATCATTATTCAAGGTTCAGTTTTCACCACCAAGTCCAACTAAGTTATGGTTAGTATCTTTTAAAACAGGACTATGAGTAGCCCTGACATAGTCTGCTGGTATCACTCATCTGGATCCTCATGCAAACTTAAGCTTGAACATTTTTCTTGTTGTTGTGCCACTATCTTTTAAAACAGGACTATGAGTAGCCCTGACATAGTCTGCCGGTATCACTGATCTGGATCCTCATGCAAACTTAAGCTTGAACATTTTTCTTGTTGTTGTGCCACTTGTTAAATAATAGTATCTTCTGGAATTTGCCCCTAGCATTTAGCTCTTCAGAAGAACTGGTTACTCACAACTCCTGTGGGGCTGAAGAGAAGGCAGTGAATGCTCAGTATCTTTTAGAATCAAGCTTCAAGAGATATTCTTTCATGTATTGCCTTTAAGACATCAGAAGCAATCTAATGTCCTTAAGATCTCAGGATGTTGGATAGCAAACTCTAGAAAAGATTCTATTAGTCTCTAATTAGGTGCAGTCCTGGGAACTCAGATCCCCCACACATTGAGGTCAGATTTTGAGAAGTGACTGATCCAGATCAAGAAGGTTTAGATCAGTGTGACAGTAAAGCATTAGATGCATCACACATAACACTGAAAGACCTGTGTGTGTGTATGGTATGTTCAGATACTGCAATCCAAGCCAACATATAGCTGTCTATATAGAATATACACATAAGGATAAAAATGGAAGTATACACACTTGTCAAGACACCCCAAATAGGGAGCTGAAACATCAGTGAAGTATACTACACAGCACAGTTCATTCTTACTGCTTTTGTGATTTTACACATTTAAGGATGCTAGAAAATAACAACAAAAATGTTATTAAAATTATATATAAAATGTTTACTTTCCTAAAGTTGTTGGGTTTTTTTCCAGCAATATCCTGCCTCCCTTAAGAAACACATACCAAAAACTCAGTGAAAACACTTTAGATTTATTTTAAAGCCAGAGTTTGAAACAGTTTCATTACTGAGTGGTGGTATTATGACAGTATAGATAATTCATTCCTCGTTCAGTTTACTTCCATTCATTTGCATAGTGCAATCCTTTTTAGTCAAAATGTTATAAAACTCGCCTGAGGGTTTTGTCACACTTTTAAAAAAGCATCCTATTTTACAGCTTAGGCATCAAAAACGTAAAAGGAAAACGTAGCTCAGATTACATCAAAGTTGCTGAAGTTTCTGTTGTTACTAGCATATACATAATCAAACTGAATTTGGTTCTATAACAGGGAGTCCAAACCTTTTCTTGTTGAAATGGAACGTTTGCCACCTGCCTAGGTTTCCTGAATATCATGTAACAGGGTTACAGATTACATCTTTAATATAAAGTATTTTGTAAATAAACACCGTGGTATACAATATGATCAGGAGAGAAAGCCAGCACACATTCAGCCTTGGCCTTCAGTGATGAGAGCTAACTAAATCCATGTGTCCAGAGACTAGGCATCCTGGGTTCACGATTTTCAAAAGATTTTCCCAAATGACATATTCCTAAACAGTGCACCTTCCTTGACACATTACAACAGTTAAAAAAAAAAAACAAACAAAAACAAAAAACCCAGAATGAAACATAATAGTACCTGAGTGCCATGAGCAGTACCATGTACAGCTTTCAGTGGAAGGGAAACTCTCCAGAGAAGTTTCAGTAAACGTGCAGCCTCTTCTAAAATCTGCTGTACTGTGTGAATATTTGCAGAAAAGCTATGCAATGATGCCTGGTCTGGTACCTATATCATGGGATTGGAGACATGTTATATTTTATGCTTAAAACATTACGAAAATGTAATCTTAATTAATGATTTAAATCCAGTTGGTATGATTTCATATTTAAGATGATGTACACAGCTATTGTTTACCACAAAAGCTAACCTGTTAATTTACAAAGACTGCTGAATTATGCATTATCTGAGAATTTCAGGAAGGGAGGGGATTCATCCTAATCAATAACCATGATTAATAATAGATTATATTTACTAGATTTGCTATGCCACATGGTAATAGTTGGCAACTCTCTTCTTTCTCCATTTGCATTTCGTGTCACGTTATTTGAAAGTCAAATGATTACAGACATCAATTTAAGCAATATAGATGTTTCTTCCTTAGCAGACCCTTTAAACTGTTCCATTTAATGCTAAAATAACTATCAGGACACACATAAAATGTTTTCCTCTGCTGACAGATGAGAAAACCAAATTGAAGAAATTGCATAAATGTGAAATACAGGAGGGAAAGAATGCAAGGGGAGCAAATGAATTACCAAAGCAATGGTGATACAGAAGAGGGAAGGGTAATGAAAGAAAAGCATTCACAGTTCCTGCCCCATGCAGCATATCATTTGAATACTTATTTAGCATTGTTATCTAACCAGAATCCTCCTGTCACATAAAATATCCCATTTGCTAAGTAGTTTGAAACTTCAGTGATGTAAAGCTTGATAGGAAACTGCAAATAGTGAAACTTACTGCTTTTATCTTTACACCAACAAAACAAGTAAAAACTTACAGAGAGATTACTTTTTCAGTCATTATCAGTATCTTAACTAGGTCATTTGAAAAGATATGATACTTCAGAGAGTCTTAAGCATCATTCAGACATCATTTTACTGTGTGAGCACACATGTGATACCACAAAAAGAATTTCAGAATTGCTGAAGACTGCATCGTCAATAGCTTTACTAATTATAACTAGAAAAATAAGTAGCGCAAATTTATCCATGCAGTTAAGACCTTCTGCTTTTTGCAGAGCAGTAAGCATGTTTTTTTACAACATTTATATTATCATAAAATCATAGGGGTGAAAAGGACCTTCATTAGTCACCTACTTTACTTTCCCACTCCAAGGCAGGAAAGCGTTACATGTAATTTTTCAAACATTCATGTAATCTGTTCTTAAAAGAGCCTCCAGGAACAGCGTCTCTGAGCAGCCTCCATTCCAGTGTTTCACTATTTTTACCATTGGCATATTGTTTTAAATGCCTGATCCAAGCACTTCCTGTTGCACTTTAAGTTTCTTAATTCCTTATTAGCTGCTACAGACATGTACAGATTGTTCCTTCCCTTTTGCTGAAGCTTGTATGTAGATTTGTCTTATTCAATCCACCCCAAATGTGCTATCATTAACTGTATCCAGAAATAAACAATATTAAATAAGAAAAAATTAGTATAAGTAAACACTAGTTGTTCTCCTGATTCTAGAGGAAAAGGATGAGATATCTGCTGATTCTATGAGGAAAAGGATTGACATTATTCAATACAAGGCAAACGTTTTATTGGTTTAAGAATTATTATGTTTAAGACTACAGCAAGAGCACCATGACTTGATATCACTGTGTTACACATGATGCTGAAAGGATGATACACTATGTCTTAGAAGACAATATTTGATCATTAATGAGATATTCAAGTTTCTAACTAGCTACTGATATTGCTAAAGTGTTCAATTGATACCAGGAAGTGGAAAAATATTAAAAAGCTTCCCTAATATGAAACAACCTTCCTTAGCATACATCAATCATTAATGTACAGTTATCACCTGGTGTTACTAATGGGCTGAATACAAGTAAGTGGGGAACTTTATCAGCTGTATATCAGACTTCTTTTAACTGTCTTATATTCCCTGGGTTTATCCAAGCCTTCATTACAAGAAAATCTCCTTAATTATTCTTATCCTTACGTTACTGGTACATACCCCTAGTTTAAGCCCTTTCTAAAGCATGTTAGAGTTTTATCTGGGGTTTTTGTTGTTGTTTTTGTTTGGCTTTTTTATCGTTTCCAGTGTAACAATCACCAGTTTCCATAGTAAAAGCAAGTAGTTTCACCTCATTTCAAGTTGCAAGTAAAAGTGAGATTGCTTATTAAAGAATTAACTAATTTATCTGTAGCCTCATTAACCCAGAATCACAAATAGGTGCCTGCATCTAGATGAGACTTGGACTGTCAAGGTTGAGGTGTCCTGACAGAGTTATTCAGTTAATGGTGCCTGCTGTGCCATTAACCTAGTTCTTTGCTTTTGTAACCTATACATTTTGCACCTCTAGGTAAAATTCACCATCCTCTTAACAGCTTTCACTGTTTACCTTTATTCCAGGCTCCTGCAGTTTCGTACCAGTGACCTCTCTTAAAGAAATCTCCATTTCTGCTAAAACCTGTTGCCCTTCTGAAATCTGTTTCCGCAGAGCATTATAATCCTCAATCAAGCCAAGAACGTGGCGCCCATTTTTGTCTGCCCACATACGATGTCCAGGCACAAGACGAGGGGTACATGCCGTACTGGAAGATGAAGTGCTACTGCAGTGTGAAGTGCTGTCTAAATCGTCTTTAGAGGCTGAGTGCGTACCTGGGACAGAAAAATAGTTTACTTTTTTTTTATCCTTACATGTAGAACTAATTGACACTAGACTTCTCTTAAACAGCAAGTCTGGGATACTGATAACACACACGTTTAAGATACTTTTGGATGTACCTGTTTTCGCTAGCAAAATGCAATATCCATGTTTCTGCAGCTCACAAACGTTTCTGCTGGTAGCAGGGCATTTGCAAAGATTTTCTATACATAAAAACGGGACAAGGAAGAGTATATCAGTAGAAGTTAACATGCATTAAAAAAAACTTCCTAGCTCTACTTCTGTTCCTTTCTTTTTGCTGATGCTGCATTTGGACTCAGGAAGCAGGGAAACACAGCTAATTTTCTAGCACCACGCCATTTATCTGCCAGTATTCACCTACATTAATCTTTTTAGCATCTGTCAAAAGTTCTAGATACCACCCAAAATCAAGTCATAGTCAGAAAATCTAAAATACATCCTGATGAAGATATTTTAATCAACAAATGTAAGCTTCCCATTAACTCCACAAAAAGTATGACACTCTCCACAGCTATACCATACTTAAGATCATATCTATATCCCCCCTCTTCAGACCTTCCAAATTCCCTAAGTACCTATGAGTAAAGACTAATCACAGTACATCTAGAAAGCTAACAAATTCAGCTGTTGACATTCCAAGGAGTCTTTCTGGTCCATATCAAACCAAGCTATAACAACTCTATTCACCATTTTCTTAAAGAAATAACAAGCTTCTCCAGCTCCTATCTACTCTACCTGATGCAGGTCAAAAGCAACATCTAGGATTCTATCCTAGAAACTAACCAGAAACAAATGCAATCTGGGGATACTGGTGGTACAGGTTCCCCACAATAGCTGTTCCACACCTACTTGATCATGACTGGCCCTAAGGAACCATCCCCATATGGAGCACATGACTGTAATTTAGTGTTCACGTATAAAGTGCACAGAGAATGGTAGCAACCCGTAAATGTTATCTGCTACATTCTGCATCTTTCTTACTTGTACAGAGTAGTGTAGAGTTATGCTCATTACGTATTTCATCTGAAGTATGATTCTGATTGGACACGATGGACCCACAAAAGAAGTAAGGTGGTAAAAAACCCTGCTGTGTCTCACAAGCTCTCACACTAATCCTCTGATTGGTGCTGTTGCTCTATGTTGCTTATGATTCGGGTTTGCTATGTTTGTTTTATGATTTTATGTTGCTTAAGATTTAGGTAGGCATGTTCAGGTGAAGTGTATGGACCCAAAAAGCCCCATTATTATTGCTTCCCATAACACAATGTATACCTGTACAGGCAGTAGGAGGGGTGGCTCTATGCTGGACGTATGGAAAGCTGCTACTATGCAGAGTACTTTAGCAGCAAGGAAGAACATTCTTCTGCCCTCTGTATCCCACATACATCTATATTGGGACCATAAACACTACATTTTCCCTGATTTGCTAAAATGGTATCACTTAACAGTGATTGAAATAAAGGTAAAATATTCCTCAAGGGCAAAAAGGGGACAAATGATTTATAACAAAGACCATTTAGTGCACTCATTGATCATTCTTGAGTAATACATAGTCACCCTTAGCAAACACTATAGAGCTCTGCATTAAAAAAAGAATCCCCAGGTAAGCAAAATTTATGGCAATTTAATGTAGGCATCCTTCCATCCCAGAGACTGTCTGCAAATGTTTTGCTTGAATGAAAAGGAAGTGACAGTTGGAGGCTACAAGACAGTGCAGTGTGCATTTCACCTCCCCATGCACTAATAGCTCCAACAGGAAAGGGATTTGAAAGGCCGATGGGCAGCTCCCAAACGTACAGTTGATGTTGTATAAGGCTTTAAGAGCATCTTTAAAGAACAAGGCACAGGTTCTACAGTATAACAAAAGCATATATGGCACAGTACCATTCATCCCTGCATAATGCTGAGGTTCTTGTTTGAAACGATAGTTGATATTCACAGCTGACACTGATCCCACTTCCTCTCTCTTTTCTTTTGAAAGCTGTTCCTCTAATTTTTCATGCAAAGACTTGTTTGTCTCTATGCTTCTTTCAAGCTGCACTCGCACACTCTGTATTTCAGTCAATAGTTCATGTAAGTCAAGTGGATTATTCTGATTTTTTCGGAATTCTTCTGATGCATCACATCTGGGATCTGAGACAATTTCAAAAGAAACACTTAACATCTTTAACAATTAAAATAATATTAGCCATTATCAGAATGCTGAGCAAGTAAATTATAGCCAGCTTTATCCTCAACATTAAGAATTAACTACAAACAGCATTAAGATAATGGTTTGACAAAAAAAGCACGTCTTAATTGCTTCTACCCTCGAAAGATTTAAAGAGCTGAAAATTATTTTTCACTTTGTCCATAAAAGCTAATAAGTCTCATGCCAAAAGCAAAAAAATATAATAAAAAGAGAATGAAGAGGATTTACAAAATTTGAAGTGCATTAATGCACAGTCTGGGGAAAGTAAAAGGAATGGGTAATCTCGGAGTGCGGAGGAGGGATGGAGTAGAATTGGGAGTTTAATTTTATACATAGAAGAAAAAAGAAACTAGTGATCACCTGGCAACCAGAGGAACAAATCTGAACCTGAAAAAAAGCAAGGGCTGTGTTCGCCTTTTCATAGAAGGAGATCAGCACACAAACACTTCCATGTATTATTTCATGCTGAAATCAAACTCTTCTGCAGACAGTGGGAAGGGGCTCAACTGCATGAGGAAGGTGCTGCTACTCTCTAATTACATTACCAGTTCTGCAAGGACACTTACTTCCATCCCTGAGCCAACTTTGGTTTAAAGCCTTATGCCAACAGGGGTCTTCTGCTGCAGCTAGGCATGAAATACAGTGACGGCACGGCATATTACTTAAAGTAGCAGGAAGAAAAAAATCAACTTTTACAAGAACTTCCAATGGGAAATTTGCTGGATCCTGTAATGGGTATGCAGCAATGAACAGCATTCTTTACCTAACCATACCAACAGCTATGTGGTAGTATAGCTTCTTTAAAAGGGGTAGGAAGAACTCATGCAAGTCTCATTCCTACCCCTTACCTTTAGTGACAGAAAAGTGGACAGGAAATTATTAAACGTCTCATTCCAAAAACAGCGCCAGCACTTCTCCCCAGCCCTAGGGAGAAGATGCTACCCTCATATTCAGACAAGAGAAAGCACAAGCTACCTGAGTAAGCACTACCTGTG
Organism: Phoebastria nigripes; assembly: GCA_035582835.1. Taxonomy (NCBI): domain Eukaryota; kingdom Metazoa; phylum Chordata; class Aves; order Procellariiformes; family Diomedeidae; genus Phoebastria; species Phoebastria nigripes. Next base: position 1,389,491 of record JAYKAV010000289.1, on the reverse strand, counting down.
AGGATGCAGCAGCATGTATTTAGATGACAAATAAATATCTAAGATCCCCATGAAGCTTATCCAGCCTGAGCCACCAAATCTTCAATATTTGTTTTTAGCTTAGCTAAAAAGATAAAGGAAACTTGTGTGTGCCTAGTCAGAACATATCACACATCTCAACCTCGCAGTTACACTCCTAAGTAAAAAGCAACATTTTGCTGCTTTTGTTGTCAGTTCTACTTTGCATAGCAGACACAAGCAGAAACAAAGAAACAGTGACCTAGCCCTGCTGTCCTTTGACAAGATCATATTCAGAAAGGGAAGGGTTGCAAGAGCTAAGGGTATAGAAACAATTGTGCATTTATACCTGTCCTCTTCCTTCTTGCTTCTTCCAACTTTTCATAAACCTTGATCTCAGTTCGGAGTGACTGCAGTAACTTCTCATTCTCAGTGAGCTGATGTTGCTTTACATTAATTTCTGTTTGCAACCTGTTAAGTCCCAATAAACAGTAAAGTTAAGTGTTAAATTCTTATCTTTTGTTTCAAAATCTAAAATCCATTCCCCTTTCCTCCATAATTCTTCCCTTGCCTTTTGAATATATCTATGTGCCTCATTAATGTTAATGGCTATGGCTAAACACATGCTTGTCACATTGACAATTTTCTTCTCTAAATGAAGTCTAAATGTGGACAGAATCAATACCTGTTTAATTCATTACGACTGCTGTAAATCTGACATGTCAGATATCTGGTTTCATCCTCCTTTTGGCCAATTTGTTTTTGCAACCTTTCATTTTCTTTCCTGATACATTCATAATCCTCATGAAGATGCTCAATGACTGCATTCTTTTTAGAAAGAGATTCTCTTAACTTTTCATTTTCCTTTTGTTTATCTGAAACAAGAAGAAACACAAGGTATTTGCAATGCCCACAACGCACTAAAGCTATGCTTTTTAACAAAACCGGGTTTTTCAGAGACTGTCAGAAAGTAACAGCTGCTCTTGTGAGTTTTAGGATTTCAGTATTTCAATTTTCTAACAACTTTTGCTAGATACATTTTCTGTAACGTGCAACATTTAATCCCCAGGACTCACAAAGGCTCAATAAAAACCTGCGTACAGCCTTATATGCCAAATGCCCGCAAGACCCCTTGGAATTTGGTCAGAAGGATAGTATTCAACAACTAGTGTCAGCAGGGTCCCAAAGCAGGCACATGAATTTTGCCAACCCTCACAAAATAATGGATTTGACTTCTCTTTAGGAAGAAAAGAACTCAGTAGGATTGTTCTAGGGCATGTTGCATCCATGTTCCTCTTTGTCTCACAGAAATCCCTCTGTCCTCTCCTTCCCAGCCCTATTCATCTGCCAAATGTGTCATATCAGTCCTTCTTTCCTTGGCACAAGCTATTTCCCCAAACTGGTTCTGTGACAAAGAATTGCTGATAGGGGCAACTGAGCATTCTGCGATAGCTGCAGTCAGAGAGGCTTATGGGGACCCCAAGTTTTTTGTGACCCTACATTTAGCGTTGGAAAAGGAGGCGGCAACCTTGGCAAAGAAACAGCAGGGAGGAATCGTTCCATCTCCCAACAATCAGAAAATCATTCCCTCATCTTCAGTAGTCCTGTTGAAAGAGTATGAAAATGGTAATCCCTACGTGCTGTTAAAAATGTGCATCACCAGTCTTCCACTACTGAAAACCTAAGCTAAGACTAGACAGAAAGCACCTGAGACCAAAACATGCAGGAGCTATCCAAGAGGCTTTTCTTTCTCTAGTGCATCCAGGAATAAAAGGAAAAGAAGATCACAAACTCCAGAGATACTGACATTATTTTAAAGCGCAAGGGTGACAATGCTCTATTCATCGTGGTTCTTATAAAAAAGAAACCCTGATATTATCAGAGCATATTGTCAAACGTGGAAACAAACAAAAGCAGGCATATATTAATTTAAAAAGTAGAACTTGAACAAACAGATAAGCACCAAGAGGCACTAAAACAGATGAGAGAATACATCCATCTGGAAGAAGCACCAGTGCTTTTACACAAACAGTCTGAAAATATGGAAACTTATAATTTAATTGTAGCTTAAGCTGCTTTTAAGAACCTAGTTGGCGAATTGTTGGTTTTCTTGGGGGGAAAGAATAAGGAAGACTTTTAATATTCTTTCTTCACAGGTGTGAAAATGAGGAAAGTTTAAAATTAATCTCGGAGATCACAAAGATTTCCAAATGGATTCCCTCAGTTCTGTTCTCTTCTAAATTGTTTCCAAAAAGAAGACGATTTGGCCTGTCCAGTCAACCCTCTGCAGCAGACTTCTGAACCTTCTGAACTCCTCTGTACTGAATGGTATCATTTGCAGCAATAATGCTATTCTATGGCTTTTTGTTTGTTTGTTTGTTTGTTTTTTAGGTTTTTTTTTTCCTCAAGAGAGCTTCAGAATGGAAGCATGGGGAAAAAGGAGCAAGAAAATGGTAATAAAAGGCACGGGGGAGAAAAAGATAAAGAATGTATAAAAAGAAAGGAATGCAAAAAGAAGAATGGAGAAATGAAAGTGAATATCATATGGAAAATGCTATAAACAAACAGAAAGAAGGAACATTACTGCTATTCCTTTATCATTGCTAGCCCCAGTTTTAATGTTTATGGTTGAGCATGGAATTTCAGGGGTGGAAAGAATGGTTAAGTCAGTTTAATGAATGGACTGCTAATATTTTATTGTTTTCTGATCTGAAATGAGTTGCAGTCTACTCCTGTAAAGCGCAGTTTTACATTTTTACCTCTGGATCCTTTTGCTAGCATTGCATTCAGAACTTGATTTTGCTTCCTCAAGAAATGTATTTCAGAAGTCAGGGAATTATGCTGCTCTGAGCCATGGATAAAAATGTTTGCAGAACCTATAAATATATACATAAAAGATGATTTATGAGTCATCTCTAGGTCATTAAAGATTAAACTTTCCAGACAAGAACAATTTAAAAAATTGCAGAAAAACATGTTACAAAAGATATTTCTCCCCTATATATTTTGAAGGTTATCCCTACAGGCCGAAAGGCAGTTCAAGTTAATGCCAAGTAAACCAAAGCCCTGCATCACAAGTACCTCTCATTGCTGGGCAACCATTACCAAAATTGCAAAATTATCCCTGGCAGTCTTTATGTATCAGCTAAAATTCCAACAGGACAAAATGCAGGAGTATTTTGTGACATTGCTATTCTTTGAAAATAATGCAAACGGTACAAAGGTTTACCATATATTTCAGTCTTGCTCTTTTCATACTCTGTTGTATTTAATGACGCCTTTGCAGAGGACCACTAGATTCTACAAACTACTTCCTGCATTGCCCATAGTGGATTAAAGTAAATAGTCTGGTAATACATTTGTTACCACGCCAGTCTAGAGCATAAGGCTGGAGTCACAGTCTTTGCCTCTGCTTACAAACTGAGAACCCATTTACGATCACAGGGATGAACACTCATCCCTCTTAAATCTGTGTATTTAAAATTCAGATATCTGAGCCAGTGTTGATCAACCTATGGCTTCCATCAATAGTCATGGGGAGAAACAGGCACCTCCAGAGAGCAACTCATCCGATGTATCCTCTACACACGTCTCTGCAGATGAGATGCCCCGTCCTCCCAAAAGATGTATTTCGCTCCAGTCCTCCACGAGAAGCTCTGGGTAACCAGCATAGATTTAGATGTCTGACTTTTAGAAACCTTAAGGCTGATGAATCCTACTCTGAGGATCTCATTGTGCTAGTCATATGAATGTAAGTGTAAAATCGTGTATCCAGTCAGTCAAATTCCAGCCTAGGTAATCCTCATAATGTACTGTATTTATGCTGCTCATCCCACAGCAATGTGTAATGTTACCGTACAGTCTGAAAAGTGCCACATTGCACTCTCAAGGTGGCTGCCTCTGAAATGCAAGTCAAGTAATTGTTATTGCCCTTTATAACCTGCTTATAGTCAGTAAAACACTTCAGGAGCCACTGGAATTAATATTACTATTAAAAGTATTTTTCGGTTGATTGGTTATCCCAGTATCTCCTACACTTTAAAGCTTGAGATAACTACATGAGTATCAACTATTTGGTTAATAGAGAAATAACCAGCTGGCAAAAAAATTAGCTGAATGTATGAGGAGGATGCCTTTCAGCTCTGGCAGTTCAATTCAATTTGATGTGCTGCACTTCCTCTGAGTAATCTCATTTTATTGTAATCCCAATTGAAGCTTTTACCCACTACCTAACTGGGATGTAGTGTGCCATGATATGCACCTCTTGTCGTTACTGAAAGACTCAAAGGCTCTAGAAGCCTGGCACTAATGSCATTTTACTATCTATATGTTAAAGAGTTGAGGTAGCTATGTGAACTCAAAAGGCTTTTTCCTTTCAGATTTTAACAAAGCAATTCAACTTGAAGTGGCAAGGCTTGATGGTCTCATCTTGATTCTAATTTAATTTATTGCCCATCACCCAGCTTTATCCTATTTGAAAAGTTATGCTATCACAGTTCTACTGAAAGGCTTTAGAATATAACTATTAGTTATCTTACATAATAAAGGATAATGTAGAGCCAGTGGTAATAAGGCCACAATCCTGCAATTTGACCCACTACTGAGACTACTACTTCTGTGCAGAGCCCTGCTGACATCAATTACGCTCTCCATAGATGCAAAGGTCCATCTAACCAGAGTAAAGTGGAGCATCAAGGCCTACAATTGCAATACACTTGAGTTTTCATTATGTTTTGTGCTGAAAAAGTGAGTGCTAAGGAAGCGTACCTTGAAGGTTTCAAAGGAAACACTGACTGAAAGACAGGCACTATTGAAAATCACAGCAAAGAGGAAGGAAATACTCATTCCYAGGTAAAGCAAAATAAAGGCATACTAAAGCTGAAGATAAGTCTGAGTAGAAACATTAGTTAGTTACGGGTTAAAAAAAGCAAACAAAAGCCCCTTTTAATGTTAACTACTGTTAATAACATTTGAAACCTAGGAAACTCAAAATTAAACCTTTGATTTTAGTTTGAAGCCTAATATTTGAAATGATTGAAGCAATTATTTTGGTTGTACTTGCACTGCAAACCTCAGCTCTGTAGTAACGATGTAGTCATTACCAGCACTTGAGTCATTTATAGAATASTAGAAGCCCAGAGGCATTTAAATACTTAGAAAATCTAAATATTAAAAATAGCATGGCAAAAACAGTGGGCAGATATGTGTATATACATCCATATAATATTTATCAGACAAGAATAATTCTATGCATTAACTTTAGTTGAACAAACAACTCAATATCACATGAATTTAACAGGCTCTCATCAACAATTAAGTATGTTACAACTTGGTTTTGTTTTTTAAAGGAAAACAAACTAAGGATATTAAGTTAAAAGTAAAAAATTCTTTTGAATTATTATGTCCCAAAGCTAAAATCTCCTTCAACTTCACTTAGGAACTTCTTCTTACACTGAAAGTCAAAAAAAGCCCATTTATTAGGAAAAAAAGCATCATTACTAGAAGAGAGAATACGCATTTCTGATAACATGAAAGAGATCAAAACAGAGAGAAACAGGAAGCACTGAAAGAACATAGTAACAAAAAGGACCTGTTCTAGCAGGTAGTTGCTTTTTTCCTTTCTTTTCCAAATTTCTCCTCCATGCATTGGTAGATGCACTAAGGCAACAAGAAGACAGATGGAAGGCATAAGACAGTTTATAAAGAAAATATACTTTCACTGCATTAATGGATGCCCTTGCCAGGATCTTTATGAAGCTGTAAAAGAGTTGGAAGTGTTTCAGTGTGGTTATTTCACGAGAACAGTATGCCTTTCCAGCAGCGTAAATACTTCATGAATGAAATGGATGCTTTTTATACACCTTTCCATCACTGTAAATTATTCCTGAAAGCAAACTGCCATTTGCAGGTAGTCTCCATTTAAACATCAACAGAAATAGATCATGGGGATGATGTAAAACATAATGAATCTAATGTCAATATTAGTGAAACTGAGTAAAAGGAAAGCATGTATGTATTTACTGCCTACTTCCACTCTGAGTAATATTGCATATTAATCAATTGTCCTATGGGGGGAAATGTGGGAAGAAGAACAAGAACAGAGTAAAGTGTGGGAAAGTATGCCTGGTACAGTGCTTGAAAAAGTGCTACAAGAGCATCCTTAGTGAAAGCCTGGCTACCCTCTTGCGAAAAGTTTTAAACGCACCACAGAGCTTGGCTTTCAAAGATGCTGAACACTAGCAACAGAGAGCAGTGACTCTGAATTTGCATACCTATTTTTAGTATTTTTCATCCACTGCTTTATATTAGAGTTTGGAATGAAAACCAACTCCATGTTAAAATTTCCATCAGTTTCTGTCAGGTATTCCTCATTAAAAACTCACAATGTCATTTTGTGTAGGACACATTTATCACACCAATCAATTCAAATGACAAGCTGAACACCATGGCCTAGGCTCTGTCTTACAGATATTTTGTCCCTGTATGTAAACACAAGCTGGCTTTAAGGCAGTCAGAAAATTCCAGGGAAGGCATCTCCAACGGTCCTGTTAGCAGTGGTGCTGTACTGACCACCCCAGGTATACACGGAGTAGGTGCAGGAAAGGTAATTCCACAAAATTCCTACTTTGGATCAATAGCAGCAATGTGATTTAGAGCAAAGCACCTCCTCCTATATTCATACTGGGCCCAGGCCCCACTGAAATTATGTTAATAAAATGGGCTTCCTCTCCTGCAACTGTCCCTGGCTGGACATGGCAGAGAATTAAAAGAGGATGACATCCTAAAATCCAAGACCATTACAACAATAATGATATCCCAAAGGCACACAAAAAAACCAAACAAACAAACAAACAAAAAAAAAMCACCAAAAAAAMCCCAGCCTGTTTGCTGATAACAGAACTAGAAGGGTCTTTGAATTCTGTGTATGAAATTCAACCACAGCATCATCAAATGTCATAAAACTACTGGTAGTCCTGTTCTCCTAGCGATACGTGCAATTGTAAGTTTGAGGCTGTGTGGTGTACCTGTATCCCATAAAAGATTTGTGGATTGGTACTGGATACAATTCAAGAAGCAATGGACTCAAGGAAAAGGCACATTAGATCTGTATCTATGCCACTCTACAGGCAGTGTGGAAAAGCCGTGTCTGCTGATGGAGCTCAAGATGCACCAGTACTCAGAGAAAGGCACATCATTTTCTAACTGTAAAGGGGTGGGGTTTATTCAAAAAAGGACACAAAACATTTCCAGCAGCATTTGATCCCTCAGGCTTTAAGCAGGAAAGGTGGATTTAATTTGTCATGAAATAAATTCTTACCTTGATCTAGTTCCTTGTTTGTTACTTGTCTCTCAAGCTGCTTCCTCAGTCTCTCATTAGTTTTTATGGAGTATTCTAAACGTTGTCTCAGGATTCTAATTTCTTGCAGATGCTCCATTAATAACTCTAAATAAACCAAGAGACCACTTCTTATTTAGAGTAAATGATTGTATTCCTTTACACTGTGTACTCCTGTCAAATCTAATGTGTGTTAATACTAAAAAATGATASAGAGCTGTTCAAAATGGCAGACATTAAATATCTGACTCCACAACAGTCTTTTTCCATATAGTGCCCAAACCACGCATTTAGTGAAAACTCCTACTCTACATTTTAACTTAAACAACGGTCCAGTTTTAAGGCTCTTTAAATTTCTTCTTCCTACAAAACTGTAGTAGATAACAATTTTATCTAGTTAAAATGTTCCCCGTACTGGGAAATGAATCCAAAATTCTGCAATGCAGCTTCACATTCAGGCTTGACACACCAATAGTATACATTTTTCCTTATAACAATAGGAAGCTTACCAGAGTAACTCAGATATAAATTTTACTTTGACTTACACAATGCATACCATAATAAATAAATCTGTTCTATCCAGTTTCATTAGCGTACCTTTTCCTTCTTGCTTTGCCGTTCTACAATTTTTCTTCCATTGCCTGTAAGTTTCAGCTTTACTCAGGAACTTATCTGTTCTAACTGTCACTATCTTATTTGTCAGTTTATCCATGTCATACACTCCTGGTTTACTCTGCAATATTTTTCTCCTGAACAGTACGTGCTATCTCAGCTATTAAATTTTCATCGCTGCCTATAACAAACTACTGCAAGCATCACTTGTGCTTAGTGAAACTATCCAGGTCAAACATGACACCACTTATTAATTATGCAGCACTTACAATTCTCAAGGAAACACAACACTGGCTTTTATAAAATTAGAAAATCTCTCTTTTTCAATGTAATAATCTCTTCACAATTGTCTATTTTCCCCTTATAACTTGTCTATTTAAAGACCGTCTGGAGTACTGTAAAAGATGATAGTCTAAAACAACAAAGACACAAAATATCATAGTTAATTTTGTTTCAAACAGGAGGTAGTTCAAATCGTTGTCATCTCTGTATGCCTTATTACTGAAATTGCAACGATTATGCAAGATACTGGAAAGCTGAAGCAGACAAACATTCTTCATTATCTCTTAATTAGTTCCCTTGTGTCTTATTTATCCCATTTTCCCAATATCTAGCGAATCTTCAGTGGGAAAAAAAATTACCTGGGGGAAACTCRTTTGGCAGAAGTGCCAGTGTGCCACGCTGTCCTTCTAAGTCATGCCTGTGCTCAGGTGATCCAAGAGATGACTTTTCTGACAAATCAAAGTCAGACAAGCTATGAAGAACAGATGGTACAGGTGATTCATCCTTCAGTTGCTGGTACATTGTGGTGTTGTTCTCATTATCCCTTTTGCGCCAAACAAAACGTTTTAAAATACAAAAATTATTTTATTACTTTGGAAGCATGACAGAGAGCATGGTGTCAAATTTACAGGACACAGGTAAAGCAAGTGAATTATGCGACAGAACATGACAAAACACTACACATCAGAGGTATATATCAAGACTGAAATTCAGACCTCCCTCAAGTCAGCAGGAATAATCAATGGACCTCCAGCCTAGKGTTCATGTTCCAGCGCTAGGTAGTCACCTTCGTGTTAAAGGGACCTGAAGCTGCCTTCAACAGGCAGCTGAGGATTTCTGTAGCACAGAAGAATCCCAGGCTGGCATAAAACCAACATATGCAGCATAACACCACCTGCTCTCTTCACCTTCAGCATAAGGGTGTTTTGAGATGTTCAACAGCACTGTACTTCAGTGATGCGGAGCCAGCCCCCAGGGTCATGGAAACAGAAAGTTAGCTGACTATCCCTCCTAGCACCTGCAATTAGGATAATATCTGAACATACACAAGAGTGTATTATGGCACATGTTTTGTTTTTTCATGAAAGGAACAATCCTGGTAGCATGATGCTTCCTCTCAGTATCTCAGCTGTTTGCTGAAAAGTGGGGGGAAAAAAAGCCTTAGTTTGTTTTCTATGGATATTTTACTAACAAAATGGATATTAATGAAACAGGCAACATAAGCAAAGCTCTCCCAAAAAGCAAAATCGTGAAAGTTGTGCTACAAAACACGGAGCATCCTTATCAACTTATCAAGCAACCCTATGTTTGAAAATCATTCAATTGCACTCTTACCTTTGAGTTAATTCATAAAGTATAGTAACTTCTGTACCTATTGATTCTCCTGCAAAGCAGAAATATCTGATTAAAAACAGATATTGAGAATTATACTTTTTTCCCCTCTATCTTAAACTATTTAAATATAGAATGGTAAATTAATGAGAATTTAGAGAAGTCAACAGATACTCAACACACTGTGTATTAATGTCAAATGCTGTACATGAGCAAAGCTATGGCCCAGCAACAAAGCAATAGCTTTCTCTGGAGTTCAAAAAAAATTACTAGCTACCACAGGTGCCAGATTTTACAGCCTTGGTGTTTTAGTTAGCATACAGATGTAAAATATTGTGCTATATGGCAAAAGGATTAGGGGCACATGCCACTACTACTTCAATAAAAAATTATATAAAAAAAATTCCATCTCACTTGGATTTTGTCCACCCAGAGTCAGGCTAAACAGTTATCCTTAATAAAGGGGCTTATTGCAGGATTGCGCTTGCAATATTCTCAGTGATATAGTGTGTGAGCACAAGCACAATTCAGTGCAAGAGACCTGGACGCAGGCGCTAATTTGAATAAGGAAATAAGAGTTTCGTGGTGTCACCTTGGCTCCCCATATTTTAAAATTTTTGTGCAATTAAGCAAAAGTGACAGGCAAGAGTTGCACAGCGGAAATTTCAGGGGAATGAACTGAAGGTCAGGATGGAAATGCAGAGACAGACGGTTGTTTATGCTGCTTCTTTACAGTCAATTCTTAGTACGCTGGATGTTCTTTATAACCCTACAAACAACATTTTATTTTAATGTGTGATTCAATGCAACACCATTGTGTTAGATATATTGAATTGTCTCGGTTGTCAGTGACTTTTCATAGTATATAGGATACCATCTGTTGGTTTGGGGATTTTTTTAAAGGCATTTAATGTTTATTCACTACACAGTCTTCTCATTTGGAATGGAAGGAATCTCTGTAGCCACTGAAATCATTGAATACACTCAATCTTTTATTACACTGCTATGACACACTAGCCATAATACCTTTTTCTTATATACAACTCCTTTATATGAGCAATCGAAACTGCAACACGATGCCACTATCTTTAATGAAAGGCAGCATACAGATCATTGTATGGCTGGGCCCTGAACGTTTCTGAACAAAGTGATCTTCTAGAACTATTTCAGGAAGACATAGGGGTCAGGGTCCCTATTTCAGGCCACCTCAAGTGTCTCGCTGAAAATGACAATTTTGCAGCTGACATCTGTGGAAGTATTGCTACTTGTTTGAGTCAGAAAGAGCAACACTTGTGAGAATAGGAAAAGGTCTTTCTTGCTGAATTTCACTCATGTTAGCATCCGTTTTCCATCACTTTGCTGCTAACTTTCTTCAAACTATGGACTGAAAGCAATATGCATGATATACTCTTCCTTCAGGTGACAAATGTCGATTCTAATGTTCATTTTACAAAACATGGTTGCATTTTAGCTCTCTATTATGAAAGATAGCATGCTTTTCTTAACCAGCTAGACTATTTGGCAGCAAGATGCAGGTCTCTTAGGAAAATAGTTAGAAATGTCAGGAATAATACATCTCCTGATACGGTCCCCACTTCTTAGACGTTTAAGGCTTTGCCTTTCCAACTTAATGCTTTGCCAAACAATAGATGGGGGAACTGGGATAAACAGTCAAAGAACAAGAGCATTTTCAGATGTGTAAGCTCCCATTTTTCAGACAGTATGCCAGTTCTCACTGATAATTAAAAGGGCTTTGCTTACTGCTACACATTACAATGTCTTTTCCTGGGTATACACTCCATCCAGCACTCGGGTTTCTCTAACACCAGGACAACACTTCTCTGGTTGACTTCYCCTAGGACTGCTGCTCAGGAGGCTCTTGTTCTACTATCATGCCCTACAGAAACCCTCAAATACACACTGATTTGCAATACCACAGTCTCTTAAATTCATGAGCTACTCTGAAAGGAATTATTCTCCTCTGCCTTCTAACCAAATGGATTTTCCCTTTTACCCCCCTTCTTTTAGCTTTCTATGTGCACCATTTGGGTGGGTTTCTCCATAAAGTCTATGGCTCTTTTTCTCGGTGCATCCAGTGACAGATGATTTTACACCTGCATACAACTTAACTTGTGTTATTTCTACAGGAATATCAATAATGTGCAAATCAGCAYGGTATTATTTTCCAACTGTCCAATGCAGGATTCCTTGCAGTTTCYTTAAAGGCATTGGCCATAGAAAATTGCCTAGATGGACTACTATATGATAATTTCTTCTTTCACTCTAAAAGCACAGCCCAGATCTCTACACTGCATTTACCCTTCTTGCAAGCGACTGCACTTTAGGGGAAAAACTTCAGGAACCTATAATTTTTTCTTTTTAGTTAAACATAGATTGTGTTAAAAACCAACTGTGAATCATGCCCATGAGAACCCTTCAATGGAGATATCCAGCGCTTAGGCTCAACAAAGTCAGCTGGGCTGTYTCCTGAAACAGAAAATCCTGAAGCCTACTTGTAACTAAACTTTTACTAAACTATAACCACTATATTTTGAACAGTTAAAATAAGCATGTGCTAAGATAAACAACTCAAAATGGAAGGTGTCAATACAGAGGACAACTACAAAAGTAAAATCCAGTCGTGTTGGAGCACTAAAATTTTATCTTCCAAGACAGTCCTCCCTATAAATCATTTAAAAGCAACCAAGAGGAAGTAAGGCTTCCTTTTCACTAAAAAGAAAAAAAAAAAAAAAACCAACCTTCAAATTTCAAAAACGTTTATATATCTCAGACAATAAGCACAAAATACTGCTACTTACCATACAGGAATTTCCTTTCTAGCTTCTCAAACAATAGTACACTTTGATTCAGTTGTTCACGGAAGCCTTCAGCAACATAATAATCTACATCACTGGCTTGAAGCAGTTCCTCAAAAGCTTTAATACGGCTCGTCAGATGTTGATGGTAAGCGACACAACCWCTGCGAATCTCTTTAATTTGCTGGCGTTGAAAGGAGAATTCTTGAGCTTGTGAATGAACTAATGAATCATATCTGAGAAAATGAAATTATCTTTAGAGTCATTTTCTGACCATAAATAACATTTAAATATAAATAAAAAGTTAATTAAACTTATATTCCAAAGCTATAATTTTATGTGACTCAATTTTCTTTTAAAATGCTTTTACAGCCACAATGAGAAATGTATTGTCTCTAACTGTTGAGTTTTGTGGTTTTGGGCATAATTTGTGCGTTATTATCCTTCACTTAACTGCTTCATTTATAAGATGGGCAGAAACTAAAGTGATGATGTGTTTGTCTGCTTGGAAATAACCTGGATGGCATACAAAGGTGCCAAATTAAGTAAATAAGAGTGAATACATGAAAAGAATTTTTAAGAATACGCATATTTTTCCTGACTGGTTCTTTTTTTGTTGTTTGKTTTTTTTGGTGGTTTTGTTTGTTTGTTTGTTTTAAAATTCACTATGGAAGAATAGATGGAGCTGTCCCTTCTTCTGAAACTTTATGTACTTCCTGCCAGAAGCACAATATTGGACTTCGAGCTGATGGTTTCACCCAGTCTGAAAATTCTGCACGTCTCTGTATGTTTGTTACCAGAGACATGACCATGACAACCACTGTAGTGTCCAAACTCTTGTACTCCACAGGCCAGGATATAAATTTCAACTCAGATCAATTGAATTTATTCTGCACTTGCAAATATAGACATTCCCTTTATACTGCCACTGTCTGTATCACAGATAGACTTCTTTCTACAGAATCATACATTAGTGGAGAGAAAAAAGGGTGAGGATCTGAAAAGATGCAGGGAATCAAACAAAATATGGGGCATAAACAAAATCTATGACAGTGTGGGTTGTTATATAATTTTTATTGTCATCTGTATAGGAAGAGATGCGTAACTCATTTTTGGGTCTGTCACTTGTGACTCATGTAGTTGTCCTAGACAGTGGCCATAAAAACTTTACAGCGATCCATACTGTCTCATTCCTTAATCTACACAGTTAGATCTTCCTTTGTAAGATGGATGAAGTATATTTTCAATGTCTGTAAATTTATATGTACTATGTAGCACAATTGTATTTTATGATAGTAATACTAAGAGATATACAATAGTGCATGTTGGTGGTTGCTCAGTGTCTCCAAATATTTCTACTCAAGCATTCTGAAGAAAGCCAACAGGCCGAATACCTTTCTTTGTTATACTTCCTGCCATTCTATATGCCCTCAGGACAATAACGATATTAGAGGGGGGAAAAAAAGGCAGGGGGGAAGTTAAAAAAGATTTGGTCTTATGGGACCCCTTATCACCCCCTGTGATTTGTATATATGCTAGCCAAAATGCTGCCCCTAGTCTTATCATACAAAAAACAAGACTGATACTTTCCAGCCCCCCATAAATGATTTTCCAGCTTATGAGCTTATGCTGTAAAATTTCATTCATTAATTTCTACATATATATACTTTCACATCCTTCAAAGGAAGGCATTACGGCACTCAACTGCAAAATAAATTACAACTAGAGCGTAAACTTCTTATTTCATACATAAAGTGTGGTCACACAAAGAGAAGGGCTAGCATGAATCTGTCAGCCAATTGCCCACAGAAACACTTCTGTCTTAAATGGGATGTTCCATTTTCTTACACTTGTCACCTAAAAGAAACCTGAGTCATGCAAAACTGTAATTCTTTGATTACAGAGGTCAGCGCGTCTCACAGAGTAACCTGAGGAGATCTGACTTTGCTCAAGAGAGGATGTCTTGCAGCAGAGTGTGTTGTGGACCTGAGGTGTGGGGAGAGACACAGGTGTCTGGCATAGAATCATTACAGAGCTTATCAGGAGCAGTTCTGTTGTAAGAGAAATAGTGTTTTGTACTTCAAGGCATCTTTTAACTAAACGTTTCAGTTGCTTTATGTTAATGTTAGTGAAATTTAGCCTTTACTATAACAACGCRCTCCTATGTGAATAAAATTATCTTCATATTACCATTCTATGTTATTTGGTATTGCTGTTTACAAAAAGGAACCTGAAACAGTAATAGCTTTACTCACTTGGATGGTGATGTTTCTCTCAGTTTGTTGTGAAGATGATACACTTCATCAAGATGCATATTTGCAACCTGCTCTTCTTCAAGTTCTGCCTCATTTGCTGATAGTAGTTCCTTAAGGTTTTGTGCTGTCCATGTATCAGGTGCTTTTGAAGACTCTGTATTCTTGTTTTCGGTGTGGATCTTGTAATCCATCAGCTGATGTACACTAGAAAATGTTTTGATTTCTTGCATAGCTGTATCTTGCACTTGTGTAACATGTCCTTCCACTGGCAAGGCTGTGTCGCTCAAAACTATATTGGAAATACCACTTGATAAAAGCTGGTCAGAGGTCTGTAAATGACACATGAACATTTTGTACTTTTCAAGCTCAGACTTCATATTCTTAATTCTTTGTTTCAATTCTTCTATATCATCTATGGCTTCACAGTCATCAAGTGCATCTGTACTTGTTACACTCGATTTGAGAGAACGCAGGCACTTGGAAGCTGAATATGCGGTGGCTGAGTCAATGTCCTCATGTTCCATGGAACAAAACTCTTCATTTATCTCTTTTAATGAACGCTGGATATTCACGTTGCTAATGTTATGATGATTTTGCATTTCTGAAAAACAGGAGGCTTGCATGTGAATATTAATATTTCTTTATCTGACATTCTGTTCTTAACAGCGCTAGAATGAATTCATTTACTTCTATAATAACAGAATAAAAATGCAGAATAATTACGAACCATACAATATGAGTTTTGGACCTTTGACCTCTTCCTATGATTTGCCCATTAATTAAACTTGCACACCAAATATTTCAAACCCCTTATCACCTTTCAAATAAATACTCAAAATGTAGCTGCTTTCTTTTCCCAAATGATTGAACATTACTTTTGCTATATGCAATCCTGAATCAGGCACCAATGAAGCCCAGTCCTTTCCAGCCACGAAGAAGATAACCTCTAACATAAGGCACTGAGATTGAAAAGTAGACTCTATGACTTTAAACGGTTCTTCCTAAAGCTTCTAATTAAATACTCTTTTTCTGCTCACTTCAAAAAAATCTATACAAAACCAATTGGAGCATAAAGTCAGTGGAATTTTAAAAAGATTATCAACAGAATAGTAAAATTTGAAAAAGGGGCTTTAATAACTTCTTTTTAAAATGTGTTCTAAACAAAATCCATAAAAACGTTTGGTGTTAAAGGTTTTACTGGCACTCATTTGGCATGCACAGCACATCCCTTAGTTGACTTTGCCATTCATAAGTAATGCAATCACCCCAGATTCAGACCAATAAAAGCTATACATTCCTACATATATTCTATGTTTATAGTTCTGTGTATATTGAGGGCTGTATGTGTAAGTATCTAAGAAAATGGTTATTTTCTGGTTACCAGTAAATTAAATTTTCCCCTTCTATTAGTTCTGCAAAAGATCACTATGAATTAGAACCTCCCTTTTGGGAGTCATTCATTGATCTTGCGGAGGTTTTAATACTTTCAAATTGGTTTCCACGGAGAATT
>JAYKAV010000289.1:1287371-1373298 GCA_035582835.1 Phoebastria nigripes | reverse complement strand
GGGCAGCTGTATATGAAGGCCCAAGTGAAGCCCAAGCACAAGAGAATAAAAACAAATATAACCTAAAAGCTGGAAAAAATTGAAGCTGCGATACTGGGATATCAATATATTTGAAATTAAGGCTAGATGAWGTTCTCTGCAGTATACAGATTGCTGCACACCATTATGTATGTCATTCCAAAGGTGACAGAATCACAGGACAGAAATGCTTCCAAGAAAATGCCCATGTATGAATTCAAGAAGACACATTGAATAAGGGAATGCAACACTTAAGTTCATTAGCTTCTCCTCCTTCTCTACCAGTTGGTTGCTGCAGTACACAGATGTCAAGAAAGGTTGCGGACTGAGATGGTGTTGGTTTTGACTGGGATAGAGTTAATTTTTTCCATAGTAGCTAGTATGGGGCTGTGTTTTGGATTTGTGCTGAAAACAGCGTTGATAACACAGGGATGTTTCCGTTACTGCTGAGCAGCGCTTACACAGAGCCAAGGCCTTTTCTGCTCCTCACCCCACCCCACCAGCGAGGAGGCTGGGGGTGCACAAGAAGTTGGGAGGGGACACAGCCGGGAYAGCTGACCCTGACTGACCAAAGGGATATTCCACACCATACGATGTCATGCTCAGCATGCAAAGCTGGGGGGAAGAAGGGTGGACGTTCGGAGTGATGGTGTTTGTCTTACCAAGTCACCGTTAGGCGTGATGGAGCCCTGCTTTCCTGGAGATGGCTGAACACCCGCCTGCCGATGGGAAGGAGTGAATGAATTCCTTGTTTTGCTTTGCTTGTGCGCATGGCTTTTGCTTTACCTGTTAAACTGTCTTTATCTCAACTCATGAGTTTTCTCACTTTTACCCTTCTGATTCCCTCCCCCATCCCACCAGGGGGGAGTGAGCGAGCGGCTGTGTGGGGCTTAGTTGCTGGCTGGGGTTAAACCACGACAGTCCTTTTTGGTGCCCAACGTAGGGCTCAAAGGGTTCAAGATAATGACAGATTTGATCGGAATGTGCTAGATCAAATTTATAGCTGTCATTGCTGTTCAGCTATTAATACGCACGCTTCTGTGCTTGCCATGGGGCTTGCTTTCCTTACTGTATATTAGAGTCTAGYGCTCGTTAGTAGCTGTTTTTTGATTTCGCTGCTTGCTGTAGTGCTTATCATCTTACTCTGCTGGGCCTGGGAACATTTTGATAACAGCAATGGCCATGCACCTGGGCTGGCAGATGGCCAGGGCATCGCTGCTGTTTCTGTGCTGTTCTACTGGACAGGCCGGAACTCCAGTGTGAACTTGAGTCAAAGGGACTGTGACCTGTGGATGAGTCCACGTGGGAGCAGGACACCCTGAAGCGTCTGTGGCCGTGAATAAGTCCACAGGCTGGGGTTAAACCACGACAGATGGAAAAAAATCAGGTACTAGATGAACTCAAACTCTGCAATCCTGATTTCATGCAAACGTTCCAGATAACAAAAACAGGAAATAAAAACAGATATTAGGGAAGAAATATTTCTGATTAGAATACTGGTTATAGTTTTTAATGAAACACTGCCCTTTAATTAAAGGAGAACTAATGAGCTCTCTGTGCATAGATGTGTCCACACACACAAAGGGCACACGTAGGGCACGATCCTGCAAACCAACTGACTGGCTTCAATGAAACTACTTATACAAATAAAATTAATGATGTGACAAAGGATTACAAAATTGGCCATATCCTCTGTACTCTATACACAACATGTTAACCAGGTTATTCAAGCCCTCCCGAAAAAGACTAATGGATGATGCAGAAACATGTAATACACAGTATTAAGCCTATTTACATTTTCATTAAACGATTCCATTAGGTTTCAACCTAGTTGAATGCCTTCAAATAATTCAGATAAGCAAAATTCTATCATTCAATTGCTTCATTCCAATAGTTCATAACTAGATGCAGAAGCAATAAGTAACAAACACTTAATTCAGAGAAGAGTTCAGAAGTGAGGACATTAGCAACAGAGATCAGAGTTAGGCATACAACTCATTATTTTTACTGGAAACCAGACTCATAAATCCCTGTGGCCCTTCTGAAACCATAACCCTTAAAAGACCAACTTGGATTCTTAGAGCAATTAATCCATACTAGCTAAGAAAACGAGA
Source organism: Phoebastria nigripes (assembly GCA_035582835.1). Classification (NCBI taxonomy): domain Eukaryota; kingdom Metazoa; phylum Chordata; class Aves; order Procellariiformes; family Diomedeidae; genus Phoebastria; species Phoebastria nigripes. The sequence continues at coordinate 1,371,166 of JAYKAV010000289.1, read as the reverse complement.
TTTAAAACCCACAAATAATGGCAAAGGAGACAATTACCTGCAGTAATTTACAATTTTGCACAATTCAGAAGAAACTAGAGTTTTAAAATTTCTTTTTTTTTTTTTTTTTTTTTTTTCCCCCTTATACTATACCATATAAATGCTTTACCTTGATAGTTTTGCTGGTTTTTGTCCATCGCATATTCATTCTTGTCCCCTGTACCCAGATCAACATCTTGCAACTCCACCTGGGCCTCACTATTATCCAGTTTGAGCAATGAGTCAACTGGAGAATAGTGGGAGAAGGTAAAACAGAAGTCAGTAAGTGACTGAAAAAAAATTAAGTGGGTATAGTGAGGAAAAAAAAAAACAACCCACAAACAAAAATCAAAAAACAGACGCCACAAATCCAAACCTAGTTCTCTGACAATCTGGAACAGGAAAATCATCTAAGGAAGAACAATTATTGAAAATGTAATACAAACATTACTGGTCATATGAAACAGTGTTTGCACATATTTTTAAAATACTTGAACTAATTATAAGGATAACTACTAAGAATGTGAACTGCAAAGGCTTCCTACCAACAAATGAAGATAAACATTTGCAAGACCCCTTTGTAACGTAACAGTTAATCAATTTTAGTGCATTTTTAAATGTTTTATGTTAAGCTTACAGAAAAGGCTAAGAAGTTTCTCCAATATGAGCACTGATCATAAACTAATCTTCTGCAATCTCCCATTGCACCAAGTCTCAGAATTACTAAGTGTGCAGTACAGCTGTTATACAGGGTAAAGAAACCAGTGTGGAAAGGAAATCACAGGACTGCAGTCCTAACAGGTTTTGATTCACTTCAGGATCCAGTTCAAAAGTACTTCCCTTCTCAGAATTCTCCACTGATTTTGCACCTACCAAAACTAATTGCTACAGTCCCATCACCTTGAGCATTTACAAAAAAGTTGTGCCATATCTGTCCCTTACCACAATAAGGTTATCATTAACAACAAAGCCTCTGCAACCTCTGTGTTTGACAGTGGCTCACTTGCTACTTGACTGAATCTTATTTCTTATATTTATACCTCCTCTCTCCCCCACCTATCCTTTACACCTCTACTCAGTTTTTAATCTAACTGCTAAGCACATTTTTATTATTTTTACTACTCCAAATCTTCATATAATACCCATTGTTCTCTGCCTTACAATTTGTCATACTTTGCCGATCCAGATACTTTGTCAACAACTGAGTTTAAATTAACCCAGCCACACTGGAAACAGACACAGATGACTTGACTGATCAGTGGAATATTGGAAAAACTTATTTATGCAGCATAAACCAATACAGTATTTTTATACTCTCCTGTCTCCATTACAGACAGTTTTCATTAGACTTGGCATCATATAAAGGAAGTTTTTCATTTACCTAAACATTGACATATATGTGTGCATGTGTGGGCACCCTGTAAAACTGTGATTTATTATACACTTTATGCCACGCATACAAAGCACCTTCTATTCCATACAAAGCTGTTTTACATTCTAGCGGCAAGGATAAAAGAAAAAAAAGGTGTTTTTCAAGATCTATATATATTTGCCTACCCAAGAAAACTGTAAAATTAAGCAGCATTGTACATATGTAAAAATGATCTGTTTTTACTTTCTAGTACAAGAAAAGAAGCCACTATTTCAAGCAGCATTACAAGTCATTACGTSTGCTCTTTATTTACCTCTCACTGAAGTGCTTTCCTGTGCAGGTTCTTCTTGAAGGTTTTCAGTTACAGACTCATTCAATAATAACTCTCCATTTGTTTGTGGCTGAAATGGTTTGTTTCGTACTTCACATGCTCTCAGACCTTCATAAGGTACCCTGGTATGACGCTGTAGTTTTGAATCTGACTTCTGTGTACAGGAGTTCAAAGGCACATTTCCTAATGGTCTGGATGATTTTAAGAGAACGGGCAGATGTGACTTCTTGGGCAGGTAAGCAGAATCCGTCTGAAAAAGGCATGGAATAAAATGGGGAGTTGGTAGCTTGCATGTTAACAGTCAAGTAAAGGAAGTACAAACAAATATGCCAGGAAAAATAAAAATTTTCCAGTAAGATCAGTAAGCTGTCACATTAAATAGTTTTGAAAATAAGATTGCAATACCCTTGCAACATGGAAAACAAACATTCAGAGAGAAGAAAAACTATCCCACTGGTTCAATTTTCTGTAAGTGCTGCTTATGCATCCACAGCCACACTATGAATGGCTTCCAGTTCATGAAGCAAGACAGCAAATTCACCATTGACTAGCAAAGGCTTTTAATCAGTAGACGTATTAGTTAACTGAATTTGTGTGTGCCCTAGGAAAATAGTTTCTCACCCAACCTGACCTCTCTAACTGCTACTTCCCAGTCTCCTAATTTATATCATAAGTGTCTGACAGCCCAGTAACTGTTTCTTTTAATTTTTTTTTTTTTTTAATCGAGGATCCCTCTGATTTTTCACAAATTCCTGAACATATTTTCCTTTCTTCCTTTTGCCTCCGTCCAACAGGCCCTACTTCATACCAGCCTTCTTTCATACCTTTGAGCAAATCAACATAGCTTTGCATCAACCACAGAGGAAATTTATTCTGCCATAGGAAATTTATTCTGCCATAGAGAAATTCTTTATGAACAAGAATAGCTTCTTTACCCACACACTCTATAAATTGCTTCCACAGGATTCCCGTTTCCTACTGTAATAGATACTCCATCATTGGAGCTGGGAGGAGAAGTTAAATTTCTTAAATCACTACATTTTAGCCTCTCACCTTTTGAAGACTGCATAAAATGTGTCTTTGTTTAAACCACAGAGCATAAAATAGTGCTATCTCCAAAAAGATAAAAACATGCTATATGTTGATGAGAGTTATGGAATTGTGTGTAATAATAATAAAAATCAATAATAGCATGTTCAGATAGATTTAGTTTATTTTTTTGCTGTTCATTTGCTCCACCAGTGTCATAAGTCCCGTAATTTCTTTTACCACCCAATGTATTCTGAAATACCTTTCCACATTCATTTCTTAGCAATTATAATCCTTACACAATTTAAAATAATAAAAAGCAAGTTCCATTTTCCTAATGACATACTCAATTCCTTTTGTACATACATGAATATGAAATCATTTGGAGGCTGAAAAATAAATCCAGGCAGGATGAACTTCCTGCTAGTTTTACTAAACTGCACTAATAACATCGAACAATTTCCAGCTGTCTCAGGGCTGTTGTACAGACATATACGTCACCCAGATTACCCAAAGTCCAGTTCAGCTGGCTACATGAAATTATTTATAAAAGCCATTCAGAAGCAAAAGATAGACTGCATTAGTCCAAACAACAAAGCTCTTAAAGCAACTGACTCAGGGATTGCACTGAGGTTGCAACTGATTAAACTAGAGAGGAATCTGGAAAATGATGAATCAAAACAGTATACTGAAACTCAATGAAAACAAGAACTTGAAAAAAAAGAGAATTGCAGAAAGAACTCTAGGTATTCCCTGTGGAGGGCAGACAGGCCTTTACTTACCTTCAGAGAGATTGTCCTTCATTCCTGAGAAGTAAGACCAGCAACTCAAAGACATGATTAGTGTTCTTAAGCAAGCCATCACAAGSAGATCTTCATTAATAGACCAGCTAGGTCCTCAAAGCCCTTCCCCCTCTACTACCCATCTTTAGTCTTCCTGACTTCCACCTGCCCTTGTCTCTTCATGTGTTCCTGAAGTCAGCTGCCCTGGATAGCACCAACACAGATGAGAAAGCACATCCACTCCTTTCTGTCTCAGACTAGCCAAGGCATCCCAAAGATTCAGGAACAGCTATCACAGCAGCCAACCTGCCAAACATGACTGACCAAATGCCAAATAGACTAAGAAAATTAACAATAGCCCAAGAACATTTCCATTATTACCCTCTTTCCTCCCCAAACATAATTTTTTTTAAAGGTAGAAAATTTACTGCCAATAAGGAAAGCTTAAAAGACTAAGAATGCACCTGAAGATACTCTGATAGATTTTGATTACATGTAAATTGTTTGGTGAAAATAAGACATAGTTTTAGTGAGTTACTTGGGTTTTGATTTTTCAGGGGTATCATAACCTATTGTTAAGACTAGCATGAATTTTCTAGGGTGTTTGCCAGGGACCAGCTGTGGATGCCAAAATCTTTTCCTTAAAATCCCAAACTATACGGAAGTGTTTATGCCTGTACAGAACAAAGTCTTATCAGCATCTCTTGGTTTACAAGCCCCTTCCTTCAGTGAAATGAATCCAACGAGAACAAGCTGCCGATTGCTAGCTCACAGAAATCTCTYGATCATTAAAGTCATGGAAACCATTCTTTGCGGAAGGTGTTACAACATTCTCTATTAGCAGCGCACAAAATCAAAAGCAATGCTCTCCTCTGTCTGCTCTGCAAGAGCTAAGATCTTCAAAGAGTTTTCAACTTTGCTTCTATAACTGCTACTGAAACAATACACATGAACTCTTTAGAAGACACTGTTTTCCCACCTCTTTGTTTGGGATCACAGACTGCCTGCATACAAAAGACTTGAAAACTCATCTGGCACAAGCAAATTACATCTGTACTCACAAAACAGATTCTGTGCACTTAGGTTCCAAACAAATATGAAGAACTGCCCCAACAGTTTTATAGAGTACTACTGGTCATACTTCTCTAAAAGCAAGACACAATGATAAGATGTTACTAAAAGCCTAAAATTAAGATTCGAGTTTGTTGAAATATACCATTAACTCTTCACCAGCATGCTCTCAGACATTATGCAAGTCTTTAATTTTCTAGAACGCATTTGCCACTTAGACTTAATAAGCTATCAGTTCAGAATGCTCTGGTTCTGCAGAGCAGAGCATGAACATCTATGCAGAGATATAAGGTAGTACAGAATTAGGCCATTATGCTATAAACTATCTCTTTTTCCAAAAAACTATAATATTTACTAGTATCTGGTCCTGGTGAGGATTGAAATTCAATTAAATAATGTTCTAAAGCACACTGAAGTATGCGATGAAAAGCTCTGAACATTAAGAACAATTATCTAAAATATATTTGGCTAACATCTCTTTTTCTAATTTTAAAAATTACACAAAAGCAAGATTTAATATTAGAAATGAAACATATTTTTCTTTTATACATCTATTCCCTAAGTACCAAAAAGAGAATCTTAAATAAACTTACTTCATTTGTTCTCCTTGTAAAAAAAAGTCTTTCATGCTGTTCACCCTTCTTATACACATTTTCTTGCTGATGTTCTCTTTCTGCATTTAATCTTGAATATTTTGGGTTTTCTTCTGAAGCTCCTTTTTTGCCTTCATGTTTGAATCTCAAGACATTACTCTCTAAAGTCATTGTTTGTGTAGCTGCATCTTTCAATTCCACTTTCAACAACTCAATACCCTTATTAATCTGTGGCATTGCATCTGGATAAAGCTCCTCTTTCCCATCAAAAGTTGATTTCAATTCTACTTGCTGCTTTAAGAATTTATTGACCTGCTTGAAATGTTTGAGTTCAGCTCTTAGTTGAATAATCATTTGCCTAAGATCTTTTTCATCTTTTTTCTCTATATCTTCACTTAAACATTCTTCCTCAGTTGTGTTCAGATGATCTAACAGTTCATTTACAATTTTCATTTGTTCTTCTCTGCTATACTCAGGAAAGAGGAAAGAAAAGGCATGAATTTTGATTTTTATTTAAGCAAAGAAGAATACCTGCTAAGAAACTCTTTTGCAGTGTCTTGACATATTTGAAATTCCCAGGAGATCCTGTTTTACTCACTAATGAATTACTAACGAAGAGAGTTTTTGAAACCTTTTCACAACATGAGTTATGTCATAAATTATCTCATCAACACTTTTCTCCTATTTATGACCCCTCTCCCCATTCGTGAACTGATACTAAACCTCTGGTAACTAAATCAATTGCTTACGTAACACAGCAATATAAGAAATACAAATGGATTTTCAAAAGAGCTTACTCTCTGATTTAACTACCTTAAAAATAAAATTCTGCCAAAACCACAGGAGACTCTAGATGTTGAGTTTTTCTGAAAATCTATCCCTTCGTGTATTTCTAATGTAACAGAGAAGATGGAAACTGAGAAAGCGGCCAAAAGCCTGCAAAAACAGCTCACTACAGACCACCAAACTGCCCCACAGATAACTAGTGGTCCACGGACAACAGTTTGGAAAGCAATGTTTTAAGTGAAACTGAAGCCAAATAAGAGACATTTAAAGCATAAGCAAGCCCTCAAATTCTACAGATGATTTCATGCATCCAATAGAGAGCTGTTTGTGCCACTAAACATATAAACCAGCATTTAAAACAACTGCATCTGTATAGCTAGCATTTGAAATGGTAGAAGCTAACTAGGCTTTTTATGTCTTTCTCTGGCATCTAATGTCATTAGTGAGAATTAAGTTATGCAAAGTACAGGCTCATCACCAGTCAATCTGGTCATTTATACTTGAACATAGAAAAGATTACACACTAGAGTGGTAAAGATGATGATGCTGGAATCACTCATTAGCAGACTTTTAAGTAAAGTTAACAAATAAAACAATGTTATCTATTCATCTTCTAAGAGAGTAGTATCTCCTCATTTACCACTAACTAGTGCCTTGACAACTAAGACCATTTATGCATGTTGGAGAGTTTTAAATACTAATGTAAAAATATTGAATTGCTTGAGTAAAGTCAAGTGCAGTGCATGCTGAACACAGGAAACAGGATTTGACTTGTGTATTTCCACAGGATATTCTGCTACCAGCATTGCTGAGCACAACATATATGGAAGGTCATTCCCATTACTCTCCAGAAACCACTATGGCTAGCTGAAGAAGCAGCACTGATGGGCACTGAAAAAAGTCCCATAATGCTGTACATAATCATTACAGTGTGGAGAGAACTAGCAAACGAAAATGAGAATGATCTCCAGCAAAGCTCTAATTCAGTTTTCAACCAGGAGATTAAGTAGCGTAAGCATGAAATTGGGGGAAACAAAACTAGTCAGGATGTGGTTTTTCTATACACTCTTTTCTTGCTTGGTATTGTCCAGTTTCTATGGAAATGAGCATTTCAGCTGGGAATTGATCAAACCATAGTGTAATACACACACACTTGAAAAACATTGGTTACACTAGGGCTTATACAGATTTAGTTACACAAGTATTTTCTCCTGCATGAAAAGTGACCCAAGTACTTACAACGTGGCTCATCTCAGCACAGTCCTACAAGTGATTACTGGAATAACCAATTAGTCAACTGCAGGACATGGGCACAGACTCCCTAAACTGCTGACAGAGAGCAAACCTCTGTCCCAGCGGTTCAGATGAAATGGCAAAGGCCACAAAGCATCCAGTAATGTCCATTCAAAATTAACCCTGTAAAACAGTCATTGTAACTCCATTTCCTCCATCCTCAGTTCCTCATACATATAATTTTTACAGCAGTACAGTGTCGTCCCCTCCACCACACCACCTTTCACTGGCCTGTGCTCTCAGATACTTTTTTTTTTTTTTTTTTAAAAAAGTACCACCTATTCTCATCTGAGCCCTTTAACAGTGCTAGACCCCATCCTGAAAATAATCAGTCCCTACAGTAAAGCTCTGTATATCAGTAACTTTGGAGAGGTTTTTTTCTTGTAATGGGTTTTTCATAAGGATTTCTACTGATAGTATGTTTCCTAATTACTTAATTGCATGATAGACTAAAATGGCTCTGAAGGCGCCTTGCCAATCTCTCAGGTAAATTAGACAGTGCCATTATCTAAATTCACTTTAGCAAAATTACTTTATTCTCTTCTCAAATAGAAATACTGTCAAAAGCAGTGCATATCCCTCATACTTACGTAGATTCCAGTACAGATGTTCTATTCTCTCTTAAAAGAGATGTGAGCAAGTTCTCTTCTGTTTCATGTTCACTCATTCCTATTCTGCCAAAGCGTTTGCCATTTGTATCATGTTCAAACTGAGGCTTATTTGGACTCCTATAATGTCTATCTTTGCAGAAACTCTCTGAATAGCCTGATGGAGTTGTCTGTTAAAAAATTGCAAACATTTTCTTATTACACAAGTATGTAATGTTCTATTAAATTCAGGGCTGTAATCTTTTTGTAATCAGGTTTTGTAATTCCTGATGCGCTTTATCTACGTTAAGAAGCATCTACAGACATTTCACTTACTATTTATTAATAGAAGAACTAATTAACATCTATTCCATATGATTAATTCATAATGATCAGTTGTCTAGTAGTAAGTAGATTTCCCTGAAGGTCTTTATCTATGAAGAGGTATGAAACTTATGGAATGTTGCCTGCAGATTGCAGCTAACTTTTTATTAGTTCACCTTTGAATCATCTGTCTTTACAGTACCAAATTCTGTCCTGCAGTCTCCAGATGTAAGCCCTGATGGCCAGGACAGGATGCAACTTGAAGTATTTACAAACTGCCAACTTTTTGTATGCAACACCGTAGACATGTCCTAGGAAGTTTCTACATGGGTTCTCTCCAGTAATTCAACCCCCATTTAAATCAATGAAAGTCTTCTGTATCAATTACATGGAATTTACACTGGGCTCATTTGGATACAGTTTCCATCAGCAGACGTCAGCAGTGAGAGATTAAGATGTTTAAGAGTCAAGAGAACCTTTACAATACATCACTTACCTGTTTATCCAGCTCAGAAGGAAAATCCAAAGATACTTGAAGGCATACCTAGTAAACAGAGAAAACACAGAAATTACAAATTTCAAAGAACAGAACATCATTATTCCTCAACATTACTAATCAAAATGCCCCGTTTTGTGTCATATTTTAGCATGTTATAATTTTTAAACCAGAAAGGTTCAACTTTAATTGCACTCTATGATCCTTTAAGGTCCCTTGCAACCTGAATTATTTTATGATTCCATGATGCTTTATATTACATTGCTTTTGAATGATAAAATAAGAGGACGGCAGATTCCTGTATGTATGAAAACGCAGTCAACCAGTTACCGAGACATCAAGTATTTCAACCCTGAAGAAGGATCTACAGTATTTTTTCCTTAATCATAGCAGCAAGTGAATCTTACACAATTTGTACTATAGGCCTGACTGCAATGGATGCTGAAGATCAGTGTGTGTGTATGTAAAGAAACACAATTTCAAGGGACTTTCTGTCATCCCCATTAAGGAAGATTATGAGAACTCAAACAAGAGAAAACAAGGACCAGAACGAAAGCTATGCTGRCTGCAAAACCCTAGCAGCAGAAAAATATAGGAAAAAAACTTTCAGTTTTTTTGGTTGAATTAGTTGAAAGCAAAATCGGATACCAAGAAAAATATGCTTTGTTTGCAAAAGACTTTGTGTTCTAAGAAAATAAGAATTTTTAAAGAGAAAAGAGTACTGTAACATAAAGCACCCAGAGTGGAATCCTACCTGACTGACCCTCTCAGAAAATGGACTGTTCTGCATCTTCCTGTCATTGTCACCATCTTCAGTCTGCATCACAGGCTCCTCTGTTATTTCAAGACACTACACAAAGTATGGAATGATGTAAAAATGTAGCACAAAAAAAATACTGTGATATGAAACATGCATAAATAAGTCAGTGACATGTCTTAAAAGAAAAACAAAAAAAGCCTGTAATACAAAGTAACAAACACTGAATTAGATTTCTTCCAACAAGATCAAAGGAAATTAATATAAAAAACCAGGAATGACTCATATTAAATACAGTGAAACTTTATGTTATACATTCCTTCATTTTTATTTAACCCTTTCTCCTCAGAATTTACAAAAAATACAAAAATCACTTAACCTCTTCTGGCAAAGGACCTCTATATCTTCAGTCATGTTCACATTGTGCCTATTTTATTTTCCAATTTCCAGAATTTATTTTCATTTGCTACACAATTTAGGCTCTTCTCCAGCATCCAAGAAATAGATGCTTTTTAAAAAAAAAGCACATGTAGCTTGCYATACACTAAAAAGATTTACTGTAACACTGAAGGTTACAATCTGCTTTGTCTTGCCTAAGTTTGTCGATTTGTAGCAAATGGTGCCAAATCATCTTTTTCTCCCTATTTGCCACAGAACCCAACCCATTTCCCATCACTAATATTTCCCGAGCAAAGAGGAGGARGAAGACTCAGCTTTTTTAGTAGCAGAACCCAAGTTCCTGACATCAGCATAACTGACAGCAAGAGCAGAATCCCTTTGGTTTGCTGGATGTCACATCTCAGCAACAGATCTGCAAGCGAGGGAGGAGACGCACACGTTGCTCCTCTCTCAACAGCAGCGAAGGCCACTACTGAGTGAGCTTCATTTACACACAGCTCACGGAGAATCTTTTCATCTCACTTACAACTCACCTCCTCTACTCAGTTTCCTCTGGCAACAGAGGACAGAATTTAGCCTTGCCTATGTCAGTTTAATACTGTTCATAAGAAAAACTCATATTTACAATGAATTATTATATTCAGTAGCCACATCCCGGCACAGCCTGCCAGAAAACCTGAGTAAAAGGATAGTCTTTCATCCCACTTTGGGATCCATCAACGAGTGACCTGCAGTTACCACGTTCCACCACTCCCCTGTGATAAGACCACATTGGACATTTATAATCATGTTGGTTTTTAGCAACATTTCCCAATCTAATAGAAAAAAATAGTTATTTAAGATCTTTGCTGCTAGGATCTCATTAAATAGTAGAAACGTGCAAGAGTGATGGTAAATATCAACGATGCTATGCCTAATATGCCTAAACCATAGGTAGGATACAGCACAGTGAATTCAAACTTGCATTAGATAAAAATTTTAGTCTTAAAGCACTTGTGGCAATAATATACCACTGCTGTGTATAACAGTCATATTTTGGTGCAATTTGGGCTAAAAAAAAAAAAAATTACCTTAAGACAAGAAAAGCAGAACCTTGAGCATAATTACAGAAAATTGAGATTATAGGTACAGAGACTCAGATGATGGACTGGAAGGAAAGAAACTGGTGTCTAGGGGTCATGGATGTGATATTTATAGCTTCGATGGATATACAGCACAGTGCTGAAACTTATGACATGAAAAGAGAAACCTGCTTCCCCAGTATCACATGCTGGAAAGTCTTGGCTCACAGCTTGTCAGTCCAATCGCAGACAAACAGGATTCTGCAGGGAGCGTTATTTTCGCTTCCTAAGAACACTGAGAATTGAATGCATGTGTAGGTTTTGATTTTTTTAATTGAGTATGCATAGGATGTATGCATATATATATATATATGAAATAAATGAGAAAAGCCTTTTTATCTTCCAATCCCTAGCAGTATAAGCAACTCTAATGGTTTTAAGCATGAATTTTAAAAGGCAGAAACCGGATGGTGCAGCATATTAATATATTTGCCTTTTACTATTAGAAATCCATATTGAAAACTAAGTTCCGAGTCATGTTTGAATTATTTTGGTATTTTCACTCAGACTTGGTTTTCTAGGACGACACAAAGCAAAGACAATCTGAAAACTGGAGGAAGACACAGATAGGATTGTGGTATATAGCAAGGGCATGCATTATAAAAAGATAATCTTTTTGTTGCAATCATGGGATGCCGAAAGTCCAGTAATGTTAGCTATTATAAAAAAAACCTGTTAAGGTTTAATCTTCCATGTGTACATTCAGGTCAAACCCTGCATTTCTGTATTAAGATTAAACTTATTTGCACATATAACTTATCCACCCAATGCAACTACCTTTTATGACTCAACATTTTTTAGTATTTGCTTTTCCCAGGCCACTATTTGGCTTAGTAAGTGATGCTTCTTAGCATGAAGCTATTAGATAAGACCAACAGGTTATGGCACACCATTACAACAAATGACTGCAGTTTGAGGCTGGTCCTATGGTCCTGTGTCCGAGAGGCTGAAAAGAAACTTTCTGTGCTCCAAGGAATACAACTTAATGTTCAACAAAATATTAAAAAAAAAAAAAAAGTGTCTTAAGGCCAGAAGAAARGTCTATACCAAGAATAAGCTGCCTGTTTAAAGTATTTCCTTGGAGACTGAAAACCTTGAGAATGTTTTTCCTAAATGAATCAGTGATATGCTTGGTTTGCAAAGATCCCTGGAGCCCTGAAGGCTGAAATCACTGAGGCTGCTTCTCTCAGAGAAAGCAGATGTTCAGAGGACAGTACAAAAACAACCTTTTTCTCTCCTCCTTCTCCCTCCCTTCTGAACATGAAGCCAAGAAATAGAGTACTAGGGGCTGTCAGACCTTTGGGAGATGCCCTGCAGAGGCACCAACATGCAGATTCATCTCATTTGTGCTCCGGCTTTGTGAAGGAAAAGAAAGATGGGTTCATTTTAAGAACCTGAGAAGGATACATCTTCCTGTGTCTGTCCAAATTCCTCTTATAGCACATATGTTAGTGTCATCTCAGCACTACCTGCCAACAAATTCTAGCCCAAAATACACACAAAAAAATAGAACTTAGGTTTTTTGACAATGGTTATTAATATGCAAAACACATGGTTGTCACAATCCACAACCCGAAATCCAGGTTGCCATTTATTGCCAAGACTGATAAAACGGTACCTTTTAAACTAAAAACTTTTAATTACAGATCCTTTCACTTTTGAGCTCCATAGCATTATTATCATTCTGTCACAGGTTAAAATACCATATTTTACTTTCCTATTTCCTTTACCAGAATTTTGAGGTTTATTTATATTTTACAAGCTTCACTCTTTGTCATTCTACATCTAATTTCATGTAGACAGCTTCTTAAGTAAGTAGCCCTATATGTACTTTTCATGCCGAGACAAATGCAGGAGCGACAGTATCTTGTCATGATAATCTTAGCACAGGACACGAATGCCTTTGGTATTAACTACGGCATCAGTGGGGGTGCAGCACCCTCTGCAGGATGACGAGGCAAATTGCTAAAAATATTAATCTATAGAAAGCACATGCACTCTGAAACAGATTGCCCACAAGCTTTTCATGCAAACCTATTACAGTAACATGTAAATTCATTATTTTAATAAAAGCCATGGCACCCCTAAAGGGCGATCTATAATTTAAAACGTATTTCAATTAAAGGTAACATGAGTATGTCTTAAAATTGAAAAGGCAAGAATATTTCGTGACTTTTGATGATTGCTCCCAGTGCATCTACTGCACATACAGTAAAAGATACGACCCTTTTTCCAGAGTCCTGCATAATAAACTGTCCTGCAGAAAAATCATCAATACCACAGTCCCAGTTCTAGAATTAGGCAATCCCTATACATAACTGATTCAAACTATTCCTAATTTTTTGTTCTTTTACATTTAATTCAGAAATTCAAGACACAAAATACTAGCACCATCATTACTCCTTTTGTATTTTTACCTTCCTATTCAATATGTAGTACACAGGATCAACGTAACTGAAAGCAAAACCCACAACAGAATATAAAGCAAAGTACTACCAGCCACATTTCAAGTAATACTTTATAACAAGCTAGAATCTACCAGAGCCTCCTGAACATCCTTCATCATTCACACATAATAAGACACATGGGGACCCGGCACCCAAAATGCTTCTCAGTGGAAGTATTTTGCCAAGACCTCTTCTCCCYCACAGCTAAAAGCAGTCTTAGCTTTGGGCAAAAGAGCGAAACTTCCAGCAATGATTACTTCCTTGCAGCTCTCAGCAATCTGCCACAATGCTGGCCACTTCTTCATATCCTTCTATACTCTACATGAAGGAACAACCACGTGTTTAAGCAACCCAAAGTGCTATTCTTTCTTTTTTGGCTACGGTGAACCCTACTTGTTTTGTAGATGCAGAGGAGATATGAACTAAGCTCTTACAGAATTAGACACAGCATGAGAATGACTCTTGAACAGTAGACAAGCAGACATTCAGTAATAGCTAAAATGTTATATAAAATATTGCCTTCTTTGTAAAATTAACTATTTCCTCCCCTTTCAATTGGCAAAACAAATATATCACAGACCCAATTAATATTTTAATGTGTAAGTTTTTTCCTTAAAATCAACTTGACACATCACTGAACACTTGCATTGAGCTGATTCTCTGTTGTGCTAACGTCTTAAAGGTGTTTACATCATTAATTTTAAAAGTTATTATAAGGAATTAGCAACCTAAGCCCCGAGGGTTCTACACTCATTCTGCACTACTGTAAGTGATTCCACAAGGTATATTACATGTGAGAGTCAGATTCACTACTTTAACACAGAAAACCTACCTCACTGTGGTTTAATATTTTTAGTGCTTCCTTCCCTTGAGAATCTGTTGTACAAAGTCCAAGCTGTTTTTTCTTAAGTTCTTGATTAATTGACTGCAGATCCTTAACCATCAAGAGAAGATCAGTAACCTAAATAACCAAAGGAAGAACAAGCTGGTAACATCCATACTAGTATGAAAACAAATGTTGATATATAAATCTCCAGCTAAATCTAAACTGCAGAGTTGGAAAGTCTGGGCTTCTATATCTGATCATGAGGCAATCTTCCTATGTACGAAAACATGATTATATATTTGTGAGTTAGTGTTCAAGAAATCTTAACTTGTAAGACTGTAGTTTCCCACCATGTTATTAAGTTGAGTTATCAAGTTTCACAACTCAGTAGCAAGAAGAAACCTGAGGGCATCTCAAACCAACATGCTGATTTGAGAAGAAACATTTTAGTGCAAGGGAAACGAGCATTACAGAGAAATAGAACAAGTTGTTTCTGAATGCTACTACCTCACACACCCTTTATAAGCCACTATCATTCTGAGTAGTTTCACACATACAAAATCCAAATGGACAATCATGTTCAAAACTCTTGAACAGACATTACTGTCACAGAGTCATGTAGTATATCAAGAAGGCAATGTTTGCAGAAGAAAGTGAAATCTTTTTATTAGACCAATTAATATATTTGGAAAAACCAGATCAGCTTTCAGGCATACAAACCCTTTCACAAGTAAGAAATGGTTTATGAATGTCTTTTGCTAATGAGTGACCCTGAACCTACTGAAGGGAATACGTTCAGAGATAAAAGTGGCATAACCCCAGAATGGGACTGGGACACAATCTGGGGCTTTTTTTATTGACACCTGTTCAACGTAAAGGCAAACTTCTTTCTTTCAGATTACCCACCTCCAGATTTTGAACACCTGCCTACAATTCAGCTGGCCGTGAGAAATATAAAACTTCGCTTATGTTCACTCCCAAACAACCATATTCAAAATAATTCCTTACCATAAATTGGTGCATGGATCAGAGGTCACTGCACAGCATGAGGAGTCAGAAGAACAAGTTTCTGAACTCCGATGCTGATTTATTGTATGGCAATGGTCTGCACATTTAATCTCTGTGAATTTCAGTTCTCCTTATGTAGAATGAAGACAACATTAACTTACCTCAGGGTTATTTTATAACRTGCCATATTTACCAAAAGATTTGCAAATCCTGGGATGGAGCGTGCTATACAGAAGTATAAAATATAGACACCACTACCAACTTCATGATTAATAAAGGTGCATGAAATACACGTTGCAGGATACTTAATGCAAAAACTTTTCTTTGGAGTTGGTATACTTCATGACGACTAAAATATGGTACCGAGTCTGAAACTTGAATCCAGGTGTTCTAACTATCAGAGTTAGATATTCGACTAGCATAGCTGAATCCAGGTGTTCTATCATAAAACCTTTGCAGCAAGCCACCTATCTTTCAGCTGACTCTGAAGTTCATGTGGTGTATCGAAGACTAAATAGTTCATAGAAGGTGGATCACAAACCAGAGAGATGAGAATTTCAAATCCTTTCAGAACTACCCAACTGTACCTAAATAATGAAAATGCTTCTTTTTGTGAGAGATGCACAAACTATCAACAAAGCAGAATTAAGCCATTAGAAACAGTAAATAATAAAACAAATCAATACCTTTTTCTTAAGTTCTTCAAGAGACAGATGGTCTATCTGTAGGCTTAAACGATCTTGCTCTCCTAAACAGATACTCATATAAGAAGTTTGATCTCCACAGAAAGACAGCGTTTCATCTGTCAAAATAACCAAGGACAGGAATTATTTCAGAAACTCTATTTGCAGGAAAACACAGCATAAAGAGCAAAGATGGGACTTTTTGAATAAGAACCTACTAGTAAGTCTGTGGGAAGCCAGTTAAAATGTTTCATCCCCCAAAATAAGCTTTCTGTTTAATTGAACAAATTTTGTCCTCATATTTCTTTGTGCTCCTGACACCTAGACATGCTGCATTTTCGGTGGCTGCATTTTCTGTGGTTATCAGCATAAGTTGCGAATGTAATTCTGAATTATAATTTGCATATTTCACATTACAATTAGAAATAATTTTTAGGAAGGATAAGTAAGGCATGAATAGTTATTCTGTTTTAACTATATTTTTATGAACATGAACTCAATGTCTCAAGGCGAAAAGCCGGGTTAGACAAAGTTACTGAATTTATTCTGCTTTTGGGTCAAAAGATTGCATTAATTGAATTGAAAATAGCTACTTATTAATTTCTTCTATAACTGCAGGAATGATTTGTTATGTTTCAATAAACACCTGTTCATTTACAATATAGACAACAGTTAATTCTATAAATATATCTCATTAGATTGGGAGAAAGCATATCTAAATTAGGACAAAGAAGAGACATCCAAATCCTATTCCCAGCTCTGACACTGATCCCATGGCTGCTGCAAGGACCCAAAGCTTCACAAATGATTACTAATTTTCAGAACCTTCATTCCTAGCAGCCTCACCCACAACACAACTGCTCTTCAGGACCCAGGAGTATCCACAAGACCCTCTGGCCTACCCTGGTTGTTCATCATCTCTGTGCTTTTGAGGTTGGAAACTCTTGAAACGGCAGAAGCTTACCTTTTGTCACTTACCATAGCTGTCAAGGGAGTGATGCTAAAACTGAAAATCTAAGTTTAAAGGGGTAAGTGAACGGGCTTGATTGTTAAATATAGTTTACTGCATATGTACAGATGTATCTGTTTTATTCCATAGGGGATATATAAATAACAATGTCCACTTACATTATTCTTTTTTATATCTAAGTATATACTAAAAACACCTCCAAAGTAGTACAATAAAAAAGCTAAAAGATAAGTTATATTTAAAAGCTCTACTATTTCTGACTTACAAAATAACAAAACCTATGGCTATTTTTTGTTTCTCTGGAAATACTTCTGTTAGGAGGAGTCTAACCATTTCCTGAGACACAAGCTCTTTACCAAAGCATTGTGAAATAATTACATTCCATGGTCAGAAAGTGATCCCATGGCCACAGATTTATTCAAAGCCAGGAATCTCTGACTTCTGCAGAAAACAGTAAATTCTATGGGTACAAAATTGTAGGCAGCTGGAAATGATCACTGCAGTAGAATTGCCATAGAATTACTAACATTTGCTGAACGGAAAGAGAAAAGCTGTCCCTCTGTATATGCCCTGATTGTTCAAAGACATTCTGTTACAAATCCCCCAAATAATTTTCAGTATAGAAAGCCGAAGTCTTTTCACACCTTTTTCTACTCTCAAACGTTTCTTCTCCACCACAGCAAACTGACTGTAATAAAACCAGTTTTCTTTTGTGCAAGAAGATCAAGAAAAGGGATGGGCTGCACCTGTATACAGACCTTGTCGGTTTTTAGTGTCCTTAATCTGATCTTCTAAGACCTTCTGTAAATTCCGATTAGCTAAAACGTCTTCTTCTAGTTGTTTTCGCAACATGAAAATGTTGTTTAGTTCTGTTTGCAAGCTATTTATACTAAAAAAAAGGAGAAAAAAAATCTTCAAGATTCAATTCAAAACATTTTGTTGTGCACCTCAGCATCTTCTATACATCTGGGCTTCCACCAAAGAGCCCATTTCACATTAGCCATCGCTGATTTTCATCACACAGTTACATCATTTTGATGCATAAGAATAAACAAATCCCTACATAGAAAGATGAGACTAAATCTTTACATATACGTCCTTTTCTTGCTGTTTTGAGCTGTGCTGCTTGTAAGTCAGCTTAAACATGACAGATATATTCTACCAGCCAACTTCTGTGTAATTCTTTTTAAGGAAAATCAAAATTACTAACTTCTGAAAAGTATGCCAGAAAAATATCATTATCACATAATATTGATGGCTCTGTGTATTCCATTATATGGTGACCATGGAAACTTTGTTCCCTTGCTACAGAACTATACCATATAATCTAATGCTCCACTTAAGAAAAAAATAAAAAATCATGTTTCATTCAAAATATGACCCAGACACAACTAACTGTTTTATTTCTTCATTTATCAGTCTGTAAAAAGACCTTTTAAGGTCTAAATTGTCTCAATTATCTCAATGGGGTGTAAATGCCAAAACTTACAAATGATAATTTGTCAATATGAATTAATTCTTTAAGCAGCTTAGTTCCAAGGTGGCCATCAAAGCTCTTTAGCATCAGTCACTGCCCCTCAGGCCTCACGGTGTCAGCACCTCTAGCTGTCCCTTGCTAGATCTTCCCCATACCCTTCAACAACATTGACAAGACAGTTCTGATAGTCCATAAAAAGACTTAAGTACACTAAAAACTGAAATTGTAATAAAAAGAAATAAATCGGATTTAATAACAAATAAATAACAAGGTGTTACTGAACTCATTGTATTATTTATTTTCACATTTACTTCACTCAGAACCTCAGTGTTTTAAGGTAAATTAAGCTGCTGTAGAATTTCCAATCCACTGCACTAAATGCCAGAGAACTCATGAATCTTTAAAAAAAATTTAAATCCCTCTTACAGGAGACTATACAGGAACATACAGTACATCATACTTGCATGAGAATAACAGCATATTGTAGAATTGCATTAATTAAAAGACAGCATGTATGAACAGACTCTCAGTCTGTCTTCTGACAAGTGTACTGTTGTCAGTGTTTCCTGCACAAGAAATTATTGCTTTAACAAATTCTCCCTCGCTCAAGAGCATCTTTGAAGAGAGAGCTTTTAACTGCTCAGCAAAAAATTAAGAATAAAAACAAACCAACACATTACTAGAAGCTAAGTAAGCACATTTTCTCCTTTTCATGAGTTAAAGGTTTTATAAGAAAAAGCATTGATTCCCTGCTTGGAGAGACACGAAATGTCTGGTCCTGACATCCGGTAGCTTATTTTGAAAAATAACCATCCACGTTGCTTAAAATAAATAATGCCTAAAGGAAGATATGTCAGCAAGAAAACAGATGTTTGCCTAAAATCCATGTCACTACTGATGGCAGTTACACAAATGAGGAAGCTGAATTTATCTGCAGGGCTTGTTTATCAGCTCCCCTGAACTTTGGGGGTTCAAGTCTTCCTTGATGAGATTTACAGCACATCTCAGCCCACAAAACTACAAGGAGGAGAAATGAGAAGACCTGCCTCCAACTTCCAGCTCTATTGCTGAATCATTGCGCATCCTCTGCAAATCGCTGCATAACGTGCACTGCTCTGTGCATCCTGTAACTCCATATCAAGAAAACAGAACTAATGATCCTGATCCTACAGAAGTTAATTGGAAAACTCCTATTACCCTAATGATTATAACTACAGCTATAATTTTCCTCATTTGAAAGATATTCTAAGAAAAACTAGTACCAGAGCTGTTACTTTGTTGTCATCACTACATAGAGCGTTGACAATCGCCTTACCCACAGAACATGTTTCAATGGCAGGTCACACCCTCCGTATGAAACAGTAAAACAAACTGGCTTCTTCCTTCATTTGGTGATTGTTCAACAGAAAAGTCACAAAAGCCATTGCTCTTTTCCCAGAGATAAGAAATAATCTCCATAATCTGACTTCTATCACTATTTCTAATGAAAAAGATTCTAGTATCTAAAAGAGCTTCTGAGCTGTGGCCAAGCACAAGATGGCATTACTATTAATGCACTTAATTCAAATACCAGATCTCATCTACTTTAGTGTTACTCACTTTATGGTTTCCAAACTATAGTGGTCTATAAACCAACTGCAAAATACAAACACACATTCCCACAAAGTTGGCAGGTATGAGCCACTGCCTTCAGGCAGGAAGAGTCAGGAGCTAGCTCTCAAATGCTGCCAATACCTAATTAAAATATTTGTAATTATAACAGCAAAAGTAAATTCTTTATAAAATGTTCACATTTATTTTACCTAAAGGCTAAGAAGTTTCTTTATTTTATCATAACGTCTCCTCCTCAGCTGCCAAGCAATAATACGATACAAAGTAGGCCACAGATTTCTTTCTAAAATATTGTGTTGTTTGATTTTAAAAGGTTAAAAAACAGTTGCTCCTGCCATACTTCTGAATGCTTTACACCAAAAGAATACTATGCAAGCTTCAATTATTCTGTTTTGTTTAACCTTCTCCAAAATCTTACCATCTTATATTGTCATCAGAATTCTCACAGTGCCACTTTTAAGATAGGCATTATCTGTGTTTTAGGAGTAAACCATGGCAAATCACCCAGCACCCAAAAGTTCATTGCGATTTGATTCTTCTCCTATATTCCAACACAGGACACGTACCCCCTCTGAAAATCTAGCTGCTTACTTTGGAAGTCAGGCTCATATGAGATTCCAATCCAAACAGAAATATTTTCAGAAACATTTAAGTAATTTAGATAATATAACCCCACTTACAAAAATAGTTCTCTTTTAAGGAGACTACTACAGCTAGTTTATGCCTTACGGACAATTGGCTGGTACAAAATAATCACCACTCCAGTTAAGCTGCACCTTTTTTCACAACTTCTGACTTCTGCCCTTTGAGTTTAGTTTATCCACCAAAATAGAAAAAGTACTTACCTATCCGATTCTTTGAAAGTCTTCACTAGTGTAGAATAAATATTTTGTTCCTTTCTTAAAGCAAGAATCAGCTTTTCATATTCAGCTTCTTTATTTTCCTAAATTAAAACAAGAACATACTAAGCTTACAATGTAATTTTTAAGTTTGCGTGTATACAACTATGTGTATACTTGTGTCCTGAAGAAAACGTGAAAGAAGTAGAAATCCAAATTTGTTGAACAGGACTGTCCACCTCCAATGCCTAATATGAATCTGGAAACTGTTCATGACACTTAAAAAAAGCTATTATTAAAGGAGGCAAGTAGTGTTTCACTATTTTCCTACCATAAGTGAGTCACATATTTAAACAGTGGTTCGTCATTTTTATCATTTTTATGACAGTCTAAATAGCTTTTCCCCCCACCCCCAGCACCCTTACTTCCAAAGTTTACAACTTAACGACCCAGGAACAACCTGGCAGGTACTTTCAGGGGAGGGGAAGGGAGAGAAGGGAAAGGGAAGTAGAGAAGCCCAAGCTCCAAGCACACATTTTAGAACATCATCCTAACAGTCCTCTCCATATTCTGGATAAAATTGGCTTTCTTTGAGGGAGGGRTTTCTCCAAATTCTGTTCTATTGCTGAACAAAAAGGACTGTATCAAGCCGACAAATAAAGGATGAACATGTCAGATACACACTTGTTGAGTCAGCTTTCTGCACACTCAGCTGGGTCACTACAAGCTGCTGCTTTACTTGTGCAAAGAAAATTGTTTACCTTGCTCAGAAGGTATATTATTATTATAATAAATCCAGACTCTTATGCTACATTCTCAGTAAGGATCCACTAAGTTCCCAAGAGTTTTTTCACTCCAAAACAACCACACAGCCACTTTTTCAGTGGGAGGCAAAAAATGCAGCTATTTAAAGGAGTATTTGCTTGCACTTACTACATAAAAATATCTAAGATATCAGCCACCTCAGAAGAGAAAATAACTGGGATATCTATAGCAAATTTAGATGTATTGATGTCAGATGCATACATTCTGACTCTGAGAAAAATGGTAGGCCTTGTTGCTTCTCTCAGTTTTCTTTTTCAACTGAAAACTGAAAGGAAGAACAAAAAAAGCACCACAGCTAAGGGGGAATGTTTATGGTCTAGTATGACAAGATAACTCTGGAGAGCAAGAATGAAAGGTAATTCTATTTTCTCCATATTACAACCTCAAGATTGGAAACTAAACTCTCAAGAGATACTAAATCATTAGTGAACAGATCATTAACAAGGAAGAAGTCTACACCCAGGAGTTTTAAGCAGCTGTTATTACTCCAATTACTCCAACAAAAATTCAGCTACAATAGAATCTCGTTAATTCACACTAACGATGCAAAGACTCTGTTAATTTGAAAAATTCAGTATTCTGCAAAATAAACAGTACAAAAGCAAGGACAACTGTTGTTTACTTTTAATTATTTACACTCATACTTCACAGTATGCTAGCAAATATGTTAAATAGTATTTTGCAAGTGTAATCAAGTTTTGATCAAATTATTCCTGTTAAAGTAATCTGCATGTCAGATCTTACTGCAGAAAGAGTAGCTTTTACCACCTAACACTACAGATTCTTTGAAGAAGTGACCTTACCCTCATACACGTGCATCATGTTCATCTACCATCATTCCTACTGGTAGCTGTATTCTAACAAATGTTTCCAGGTTCTAGTGCAATTTATACATTAAATACTATTCAGTATATGAAGTGCAAAATACTGAGCTTCATATCAAGTTTATTATCTAGATGAGCAGAGGAGGAGCACACAGCAATGGCTTCTGCTGACCGAGAAACACAAAGGCAAACAGGTGGAGGTGGGTTATCCACAGTCCATTAATTAAAAAAAAAAATCTCACAAAAAAAACCCCATGTAAACCATGCAAAAAAGTACAACTTACAGCCTGAATTAAGGAGTCTTATCAATGTGTTGGAATCTCAGCCTTTCAAGAACAGTCACTGAACATAAAATACACAGATTGCAATTTAACTTGGAAAAGTTTGATCACAATGACATAGAAAGCAACAGGAAGAAATAAATCTTTTGACTTAATTTAGTCGGTTAACAGTCTGTTAAAAGTTCTAGTGAACTCTTCCATATGTCTGATACAAGCCTTGCAATTATTACTGAAGACACTACAGAACTCCATCCTAATTAAAAACTCTTTCTGAAGCACTGGCAAAGTAATGTCACTCTGAAGAGTTTACRGTACAGAAATTAGATAACGGTTGTCACCAATTGTTCAGGGTCTATCGCTGCTGTATTAACAAAGCAGTGTTATACACAGAACCATGCTCCGGTTTCATATGTTTCTTTTAGAATTCACATATTAATTTAGTTCTACATTTGCACCAAAAAGCTCATGAAATCCTCCCAACTCTTTTTTTTTTTTTTCTGCATAACAGGAGACATGAGCTGTTTCTTAATTCCAAACATCACAGACTATACACAAATTACTATGAACTCTAAATTCAACTAGCTAGGCAGAAGTTAGCAAAAGAAGTGTTCTTGATTTTTCAGAATCTTTCATGAATAATAAGGATGAGAAGATACAGCATGAACATCTCTTTTTTTTTTTTTTTTGTACATTATTACTGTCATTTCTAAATAAAGCGTAGGAGTGAATTATTCCAATCAACTCCCCAACGGTACACAAAACATAAGGCAGCTCTGTAACTTAAATAGACCATAATGCTGTGGGAGTTAATGAAACATTAAACCTCTTGACACATGGTGTGAGGGAAAATGTGTTAAAGGAGATAGCTGCAAGACATCCAGAACCATATTGCAGTGAAAGATTTATATTCCCATGAAAGGAGGCAATCTAATACATTAAAGTCTATATTTAAGTCTGAAATACTATTGCTAAGCAGCAGTGGTGAAAAACATAACTTATTTTCATTAAAGATTTCCCAAATTGTAAGCAATGAAAGTAAAAGGTTTATACCTCCACAATAAATAACTTATTGGCAAAGTCACAAGAATCTCCAGTTGCCTCACTGAATACTCTCTTCCTTACAACAACCATCGGGATCATTTCAAAATCTCTGAAGGTTAGAGGATGAATGATTGAGAGAAGGCCATAACCTACACCTCATCACTGATTCATCTATCCATCCATCCACCAGCACCAGAATTTGGTAATTTCTTCTAACACTGCAGTAAATGTTATGTATGGTCCACCATAAATGAAGCAATCACTAATATTAAAATTGTTATGGGCCACCGAGTCATATATCTGAAGATGAAAATTACTATAGCAAAAGACTTTGTTGGTAACTTTCAGAGGATGTCATCTCAACCACAGAAAATGTCACAAAGCTGATGGCTCTGAGGAACTTATGGCCCTTCTTGGTGATATGCGAGGCAAGACTACTGGACTATATACTCCAAATATCACATCATCAGGCTAACTCCTTTAAGATGAAATTTCTGCTAATATGGAAATGGTGCGATACACCAACCACATCCATTCCCATCACCAGGCCATGCTCAGTGTCACAGGTAAAAAGCATCATGTTCAAAGTGTGTGAAGACATGGATATTGACAAAAAACATTGCTGTTTTCAGCTATAAGCTAATCTCATCAAATCAGAAATTGAACTACCACCTTATTTATGTGTTCACAACATCAATTTCAAGAGACTGGAAGCAACAACTACAATCACTGATC
The DNA here is from genome assembly GCA_035582835.1 of Phoebastria nigripes. NCBI lineage: Eukaryota > Metazoa > Chordata > Aves > Procellariiformes > Diomedeidae > Phoebastria > Phoebastria nigripes. Next base: position 1,346,640 of record JAYKAV010000289.1, on the reverse strand, counting down.
ACTATTTAATAGACAGGACACTTGTATAAAAAAAAGTCAACTACATCACTTTCCATAATCACGACGACTCAGCAATAATGTGCATACTGCATCAATTTCAACAGCTAAGACATGTCTGCAGTACTGCAACAACTGCACCAATTCCAATTCTCATGACACCCATCAACTGCAATGCTCTAGCTACATCAATAACTTTCATGCATTGACCATAATTTCTCCAGCTGCAGCAAATTAGACATCACAACTGTACGCACACAGTATTCTTCAGTTCCCTGACTGCACAATATTAACTCCCTAAATACAGGAGTAATTATAACCAGAGTCAAAGAATGTGCTGATCTTACAGGAATTAGGAAGTGCCTTGTGTCTGCASAAACATCGGATTTGTCTTGCAGTGTATCAGCTAACTACATTTCCTACTCCACCCTCAAGTAGTATATAAGCTCCCCCTCCCAAAAACACACATCACAGAAAGGGTACATTACAGCAAATCCAAGAATATTTTTACACTTAGAGAAATCAATTTAGAATTAAAACTCATATCACTGTGGCCCCTTACTGCAGTATATACTGTGTGCAAGATTACACGTGCAGCACAACAGAACCCAGAAGCACAGCTCAAGGACTGAACAAAAGCCACTTTTCTCAGTTTTGCTGCTTTTCTCAGTAATAAAATGAACCACAAAGGTCTAAAAATCTGTGGTAGAAACATATTTACCTAACAAATGCTCCAACAAAAAGAGCTTTGTAAGTATAGGAGTACTGGTTGTGAGAGAAGAGCATTAAGCACAAAACCAACTAAAGTTTCCAAAATTATATGGAGTCCATTGCACTTCTAAATTCCTTGGCTGTAAAATATATTTTATTATCAGTGCCCTCGCACACTCTCTCTCTAGCCCATGACAGTGGCTCAAGAATCCAAAGTCTAATTAGAAACTGTCATTTATCTTCCCTGGCCTGGCCAAGGCACCCAGCAGAGCTTTGGATGTTGGTTGCTTTAAAATTTATCGTTACATTAAAATAAAGTAAAAAGGTATGATGAAAGAGAGAAAGTTCTGCATCTCTCAATCCAGTTTCTTCAACTTTAAAGATCAGTGAGGCTAGAAGAGCTTGGTTCCTGTTCTCTCTGGTGGGGAGGATCCAGCTGTGCATCTGTTGAGAGCTGGTGCAGCGCTGTAAAGTCATCAAAGAGTCCAAGGCAGCCAATGAGAGCAGAGCTCTGGATAATGTGTCCAAAAACTTATGATTAATATGCCGAAGTGGGTTCTTACAGGAGATATCTTACACAGAGGTTGAGCTGAGAGGACAATGGGTTGTGATTAGGTATTGTTCACAATCACTAAGTGAACCAGCAATAGAGAATAGATTGTGATTAGAAGGCGGGTACTGGGTCATTACCATGCATGGCTTCACTTGCCACTGTTCTCTCTCCTGGTTATACACCTGCATTGGAAGTGGGGTGTACAGAGGAAAGTTAGCGTTTGATTTTCATTAATTCTGTATGATTTTCCATCACTCTTAGGTCCCTTTGTGACAGAAGTGATGTGCATGCACTGCAGTTTGTTTTACAGAGGTAGAATTTCTACTCAACCTTTCACAGACTTTATCTTCTCTGCATGTAGATTCATATATACTTTGATATACTCTGCACTGGTACCCTGGCAAACAGTGATGCAGCTCCTTTACTCTAAGCTTATTGTATAACCCATGACTCAACGTGTGCTTGCATCTACCTTGTTTAATAATAGTGCCCATAACATACTAAGCATCTCATCACTAGACTGTTCAGAATGTGACACAAGACATAGCACTCATGCTTCCCTTGCCATTGGCTCACTTTATTTTAAACTTCCTTGAGACAATCTCATTAATGACTGATATATTATTAAAGAAACGAAATAGCCTTCTCCATCATTAGTACATACTAGTCTAATTCTTTTTACTTTGCCTGATGCTTTTGGAGACCTTAACATACTAGGCTGCAAACAACACAAAAAAAGACAAGAAATGTACCTTCAAAAGCAGCTTACTTGTTCAATAATCTGTACACAATAATAAAAAATGCACTGATGGAGTCAGCAAGTGATTCAAAAACTTCTCAACAATACCTGACGCTTTTTTTGCTAGTACAGAAGCGGGGGGTGAAGGTGGAAGGAACTAACTCTACATTTTAAGACTTTGAATTTTGACCTCTGATTTCAGGTACTAACAAGTCTTTTCAATTTATGGCATCAAATAAAATAATGGGCATATATTGTCCACCTTTTTTTATATATATATATAAATATATATATATATTTCTGTACTATTTCCTTTCTTCTTTGCTTTAAAGCAGTTTTCTTCTTGCCCTAGACATATCTTCACTCCTACCTACATTTTTTATCCTCACACTCCATTTATCTCCTGTGGTCGCTAGCTCTGTGCAATCTTTCCCCTTATCTATCAGAAGTACACAAACTCTCCTCTGCACCTTTCTTCAGAAATGCAGATACCCTCCCACTCAGGGAAATATATCTACCCTAATGACCACAAAATTCTACCTCTTTAGGGCAGGCAAAACATTTTACACACTTTCTGAGAGCAAAGAGTTTAGTGATGCCATATAAACTCATCGGAGTACAATACCATGTACCCTTACGATGCCAGATCATTACCCACCACAATCATACAAATCATATGACACAATTATTAATAAAGACATTGTTATCTTTTTAATAATACAGAACATTTTTATATGGTACAGATATAAAGGAAAAACAGCCCCTTGTTACATGGGTGAATTACAACGTATATGAGTCCACACCTTTGAAGCCAAAGTCAAAATTCTCTTCAATTTGAAGTCAAGGTATTTATCTGTAAATGATCAGACTTATGAAAAACTCACCTCTAACTCTCTGACTATCTTGATGATTGACTGTTGAGACTGTGCAGCACATTTTTCCTTTACTAAGCCCTCATTTTTCAGTTCAAGTTCTTCATTGGCTCTTAGAAGGTTCTTGTACTTATTCAGGAGCTCCTGCAATTCTGCATCCTTTTCTTTAACTGTTCCATCAAGTTTCTAAAAAAAGAAAACAATGAGACAGTTTTACAAAATTTACTCTAGTTTTATACTGCAAAATAGACAAACAAACAAAATTCAGGAAAATATCCAAGGATGATCCAGCACACGTTCTTTACATATCTCACAAAAGAAGAGCTCAATTTAACATAATAGAAGCAAAAAAAGATCAAACAGAAGCTTTCCCCGGCTATCCAATCTTTTAAGTATTAAAAAATAAGTCAAGGCATGCATCTTGGTCTCCAGGTATAGAGCAACCTCAACTATTACTCTTTGCATTATTGGTTGAATACCATCAGTACTTTTCAGGGTTATACCTCCAGCTATAAAAAAAAATGAGCAGGGGTCCGTTAACATTCAGGCAGCTCCCTTCTCACATACGTCATTTTGAATGGGCTCCAAAAAAAGAAGATAAAATATTTCAGTATCTATACTTATTCCTCAACTTCCAGTTTCTGCACAATAAACTGAAAATCATAGGCACTTCAGAGCTTTTAAAGTATCTTACCACAACAGTGAAAATTCTACATAAGTATTAGTAAAGCTTTCTTCCTCCTCTGTCCACACACTTCATAAAACCCTAACAAGAAATCTTGTTGAATGCCACACACTCTATATCTGTTCTGCAAATGCAGTATTATAAAAAGTGAAGGATTATCATCAAAATCAACAGTAATTCCAAATACAGATGTGATTTTTTAATAATTCCCCATACGAAATCAAATGATAACTTTCCATTTTTCATTGCAACTTAAGTCTACCTACCTGAAGCAGTAGATCCTTTTGATTGACATTGTCTGTTAGCCGCTTGATAACTAGTTCTTGGCTCTGCAACTTCTGATTGCTTTCACTCAAAAGAGTATTGTAATGATGCTCAACTGCTTTTTCTTTCTCAGTCATTTCACCATGTGATTTCTCTAGTTGATTTCTAAGGTCCTACAAAAAACAATGAAACTGAATATTTAGCAAATCAACTTTTAAAAAGTTTAAGACTAACAACCCACATTATTAGCTTAACTTTCCATTGCTTTAAATTACGTATATCGCTAAATAGTTTGGAGAACGTATTTAAGCCAGTATCTTTCTCTTGGCATCAATGAACACGATTAAAGAAAGAAAACTTTTATATGAGGTGTCAGTATTGTCTTCTAAAAATCTAGGTTGTTATTGTTTAAATGCTTTTCATACAGAATGACTGGACTCCAAGGCTGTTGGGAATATCATGCACATAGATGTTGTCACTGTCAGAATGACCACTCACTTCTGAGTCAGTTTACTCCCTTGCTAGAAATAGATGACAATTGGTTATGGGTGATTCAGTTTGTCATTTGCTCTTTTTCTCATCACACCATGAAAATTCTTGCACTAACATTGTATTACTAGTTACTTCTGCATCAAACAAAAGGTCAGAAATGTTAAAACATTTTCTTTTGACAAGAGCACAAACTTCAAATGACCAATCAGGTCAGTCTCGCGATTAGAAGTTGTGAACAGAACTTGATTTTGATACTGGCTCTGTTAATTACTTCCTGCAGCTCCAAGATTAGTTGCATCATCTCCACACCTTAGTTCCCCATCAGATAAACATATACTTCTTGTCCATTTTGCTTCTAAAACACAGAAACAATCTCTTTCAATAGCCTTATGCAGTAGCAAGTCCGAAGGACTCTGAGATCTGTTAGGATCAACATGGACTACTGCAATGTAAAAAGCAGCATCTCCTAGTTTGCAGATCACACACTTGACGCACACCACAATTATAGCTTTCTTCTCTGCATTCCTACTGATCCCATTCCATTTCACTTGAAAATCCACCATCTGAAAATGTAGCTATCTATGGGGTTTCAAAGTCTGACCACCTGATAAAGCCTTGGGTTCCAATCAAAAACAAACAATTCCTATTCCTTACATTCTGCTATGAACTGGGACAATTGCTAAATCAATGGAAATATATATTAAATTATTAGCATGTAATTAATAGTCAGTTCCCAGTTACAGAGTGGAAAATATGCAAGAGCCCAGGGCAGTAGAAAAATCCATAATGTGGCTTCTCTGTCCTTCCACCTTCTCTCCCATGACCACTGTTTGTGTCACTTCAAACTTTTTTGCTTATTTGTTGGAAGTTTCAACACTGTCAATTGAAGGAGGCATAGCCTGCATATACACTAGCCTCATTTTATAAGCTTTTACTCTGCAAGAAATTCTAGAGCATTTACTGCAAGGATTGTGTGGAAAAAGAGAAGTAGAAACTTGTAACAAAGGAGCTGTTGTCTAAAATTAAACAATTAAAACTTACAGAACACTTTATACTATCTAAACTTCTCTACAGACCCAAAGAACCAGGTAACACAGCCTACATCTTAAAATAAATGTTTTCCATTTATCCCCAAAAAGGGCCCATTTGTGAAGTATCATAAGCCCTTTAGTTTGCACATATGGTAGTCACCTATAAACTTTACATTTACCTCCACTGGGATTTAAAATTCAATAGCTGTTTCTTATTCTAGGTACAAAGACATAGTACTAGTGACGCTTTAATTGCAATCTCTTTAAAAACTGTTTTATGTCCTTTTCTTGACTTAATTACCTTGCTTCATGCAGGTTCACATCAAATCCTTAACATCATTTTACTACTTCAGTGTTTTACTTCTGTTTATTTGCACATTAAATACAAATTGTCATTTACAATGCCTTTTGCTTTACTTGCTTAATTTTAGCTTCATTACCAGGGTTCAGCTAAGAAATCCCTAATAGCTCCCAAAAAAACTCAAATGTTATTCAGTTTCAAAGAATGATTAAGCTTAGACCTTCAGTTCTGCAAACTAATAAAGTTAATTTTTTCAGGACCAAAAGAACTACTTGCTTGACTAAGAAAACTGAAGAATTGCAGAATCAGGTCCAAGTTTTGTCTATATACACAAACTCTCAAATATGTTTCTATTTCTTCCTAACTACTAAATATAAACTGCAGTGTAGCACAGCTCTTTTGGAAGTAGTGTAAGGTCTGATAACTGCAAAGTCTTTTGGGGTTCTTCAAGTAGGTCACATTAAGCCTATTCATATACAACATGTGAATTGGAAGGATCAACTGCAGTGTTACAATTTTCGCTGCATTGCAAAGTTCACTCCTTGGCTTTCTATTTTTACATTGTTTTTATACTATTACATCACTGAGAGGCTTTAAGTGAATACATTACTTGTTAGGTAACTAAACTTCAAAGGAACACTTTTGACCTGTCCTATAACTTCAAGTGACCAATACTCTGTGACTTCCAGCTTTAAGAAGAAAAGATGATAGACACGCATAGATAGAAACAATGCTGCTGCAATAACAGTACTACACCCGCTATTTTCTAATCTCAGTCATCTTGGTGTACAACACTTGTCAGGTACAGAAACTATGCTTCTGCCTTTAAAGCAGCAAAAATATTATGGCTAGGTTTATGGAAAGAGGTGGACTGACAAGGCACACAATTGTGGAAGAAGTAAAAAAGCCTGCGAGGGACTTCCAATTTGCAGATACTTTGCCTCTACTATTTCTGCCCCCAGAGTTCCCTAAATCCTTCCCAAAACAAGCTAGAGTTGAGACTGAAAATTATCTTCTTTGCATGAGCTAGAATTCTGTAACACACAAAACTATCCATCACTATAGCAGGTTGCTTGAACTCATTGACCACTCAAATTGTCTGGGAGAAAATCTATTGGTTTCTATACATTGAGTTGCAAGGATAATATAGTACCTACAGCTCTCAGAGCATAAACTTTGCAATTCCCTCTGCCAACCCTTTTCCCAAAAGACTTTCCTATGATTAATGATAGTTGAACTAAGRAAAATGAATGTGAAACACTATAATATAGAAGACCGGAGCAGATGCCTCCCCCTCCTTGTCAGATGGAAAACAGGTTGGTGAATAATTAAGTCATGAAGCTCCAAAACCTCCCCCTCGGGCTAAACTACAGGTAGGAAGACTAAATAATAAATTCTGCCTAATGAGTTATTCTGCATTTCCCTAACCAACTGATCAAATATGAATATCTGGTAAATACACTCTAATTGTCTACATTTAGGCCTGGAGAGAGAACAGGTACTTGAAGTGTTTAATCATGTAAATCTGAACAAACCGTTCGATCAAGMAGCACTGAATCTCCGTTATAGACACAGTAATATGGTGGACACAAGCAACGCTAAGGATGAGTTGATGTTTATTGCTCATTAACTGTATGTAAAAATATATGCCCAAAGTTTCTTGTTTCAAAGAGCTTAAAGCAATGCTGAACTACTGCTTAACAGCAGCTTCTGGAAAGTACACAACTGAAAGAGGTTTTGCTTTTAAGAAACCTAGTAAAAAGCCAGGGCACGCACCTGCCCACCCTGAGGCAGAGACATTGTTCAAGAACATCTACGCCCATTGCTCCAGAGGACTCCTAATACTGGGCAGTCTGCAATTTGGAGGATCAGCTCACATGTAGCTGATCTTAATTAATTTAGTTTAACCTTCTTCCATTCCAAGACAGTAATGCCCAAATCATCTCCAGACAAACTGGGTTTACAACAGGGCAGAAGTACTTTTTCTGGCTCTCTAAGGTTTGGGGTTTTTTTTTTTGTTGTTGTTGTTTTTTTTTTTTGGGGGGGGGGGGGGTTTTTTTTTNGGGGGTGTTTTTTTTGTTTTTGTGGTTTGTTTGTTTGTTTTTTAAATAGATATATGCAAAAATTGGGATTATCCCAATTACAGTATATGAAAAGTCATTGAAAAATTTCCCTGTGAGTGAGTAAAGAGCTGAGACAGCAGTTCATTACAGATGTTGAGAGCTTTTTCTACAGTTTAGGCACATTCTTGCTAGTTTTGTTCTAACAAAACAGAAACACTGATAAATAGGTATCTCGGAGCATAAATAGAACAGAATTTTTAAGGCTGTCTCATAAAAAGTTTGCATCAGATGTTTGCATCAAGTGGTTTTCTATTTGTCAAAGAGCAAAATATCACAACATATTTTTTTACTCCCACCTATCTACCACCTAATGGGCAACATTTCACAGGCAATGTTGCTATATCCAAATCTACTAGCAACTCTGAAATTGAAGCAGCTGTTCTGCAAGGAGGAGGAAATAGGTTAGGGATATAATTTTTATAAGACTGCTCATCTTTTGGCAGGAATGCTTTTCCCCAAGGAGCTACTCATTTACATGAAAAACTTGGACATAATGGAGCCAAACAGGCTTCTGTGATACAAGTAACTTTGAATCCCCTGGCAACTCCCTACTCAGTCCTACTTTTCCTGTCTTTCCTATACAGAGTTATATTCTAGCTCCCCTGAAAGATGAAAAGAGTTCTGAATAGAGAAGACAGTTAAATATAAAATACTTTAAATCAATAAAATGTTATTTGTGGCTGTTTTACTGACAGGAGCGATCTGTTCTTTCTCTCCTTAACCTCAAGACCCTGAAGAAATTTCAAAGCACACCAAAGATAGAGACTTTGTGACAGCAGCCTAACCACAGTTGACAATCAACCAAAAATGCAAGTTAAATTGGGGGCAGGAGAGGGGGGAGAACTTATTTGTTTGTAGGTAAAGAGATCCCTCTACTGGTTCTAAGGGATATTGCAGGGACAGCAATTTCCACATATACCTACTTCATTAAGGATTTTATTAAATAATTGAACCAAAACATCCACTGAATAAATACAAGCTCGTTTAATCTTTTATGTAATTTAATATAGCAGGAGACTAATCCCTAACTGAAGAGGGCCAGACTTTGCATGCAGGCAGGAACTCTAGGTGAGAAGACTTTAGAAAAATCCACATGACAAGACATACAGGTGAGAAGTATGTTTCATGTCAAACACTCAGCAGAAGGTGCATCCTTTTTTCAAAGGAGAAAAGAAGAAACCTGATCATTCACTTTGTTGCATGAGCTGTGCRTGTTGGAAGCAGAATTGCTTATCTAAATGCCTACAGCAAGGTAAAAAACCCTAAACAGAATACGAAGCAAGTAAAATTAATGAACAGATACAGCACATCGTTTTTGTGTTAATTTGTGAACAACTAATCCTGTGCTTTGGGAATTTTACAAGCATAAATTATTAAATATACAGTCTTTACAGTGACCCTGCTATGATAGCAAAAAGCAAGCTGAAGTTTGGCTTAAGGTTGCAACAACTGGCTACTTACTCCTATTCTGCATTAGAACTTAGAAAAAAGTTTAATTAGTGTAATTTAAGATAATGTATAGACATGTAACAAGACAAACACAGCCGAAAGATACAATATACATTGTCATACATGTTCAGACTCTCCCATCAGAAAAACTGAAACCAATAGTAACCACTTACCGCTTATAAAGGCTAATGATTTTTTCTAGGACCTAACTAAGACTATCAAAATTATATTTATTTTAAATTTTTTTTCTGTGCAGACTAGGTGCCAGAATTTTCCTCAATCTTCTTGGTCACGTTCTTTTGAACACTGGCTTTAGGCAAATGCATTTACCTTTCCAAAAAGTATTCAGATTAAAAAACTAAATTTGTTAGAAAAGGACAGGCTAGAAATGCTAAATTATTTTTAAGCTTTACAAAATAAAGAAAAAAGTGATAATAACATTAATGGTTTTGTCACTTCTGCTCTTCTGTAGTTGTGCTTCATCCAGCTCCTTCTCCATTTTCTCTCTTTCTAAATTCAAATCATTTAGCTCTTGATCGGTCCTTTTAATCCTCCTTTGTAGTTTACGATTCTCAGCATCCTTTGTAAGGTTTTCTGAACGCAGCTCTGCTAAGAGGGTCTCTTTTTCCATCAAGAGAGCTTGATAATCCTTAGCACCCTGAAACATAATGCAGCATTCAAGTTCTATAAGGGTATTTTGTAGAGACTGGAAGTCTTTACTCTGGTTGCATCCAAACCCACTCCCCAACACCTCTGTCCAGTACTTCAAAATCATGGTGCAAAAATAAAGTGAAATCACAGTTACTCACACAACAGGGAAAATGCTACACTGAAAATTTTCTCAACTAATGTAACACAGCTTTCAATGACACCCAGCACAGGATAACAAAGTCTTAGATAACTGAGAATTAGATAAAGGTTGACCTGCAAAGGAGTCCATAGTGCAAATGAGATCATATTATTATTATGTAATAAGAGCTCTGGGAACCAATAAAGTTTTCTACTTTTGGGTCAGTTTGAATCCAGACAAGGTCAAGTCATAAGCATATTTTTTATATGAAATAGCCAGTCTGATTTGTGTTCTTCCCCATCACATGCTGTTACRACCAGCCTCCGTGAAGTTCACAACACGGATGACAGGATTAGTGGGCTATGCAGCATGACCTACTCAGAGAACTGCCTCCAACTCAAGTTTGTAGCTAAGTAGCAGAGTAATGAGGAGAAAGGCTTGCTCTGTCACCCACCATGCAATATGGATTCTGTGGACAGGAAGGATTAGTTGCACACTTCTTAAACCTAGAACTTTTCAAAAATAATCAAGCTCTCGTAAAAATGTAAGGGTTAAAATTAGAGTAATATTTCAAAGCAGGACTTCCATGGTATGACAAAGCAAACGTAAGCTATAGACTCACACACAGACCAAAATGACCTGAAGAAAAAATAGGATATACTTTTCTCAATAGAGCACACTTAAAATTTGGGCTTAAGTGAAATAAATGGCTTTTGAAGAAATGGAGGTGCTCTGTGAGAACTAAACATTACTACTCCATTAGACTCTGAAATCAAAAAACAGTACAGTCAGTCACAAAAGCTTTAGGTGCATGTACTTTGGAGGCAAGCGTTATCAACCTCTTCCATTCCTGCTGAGCTAAGAGACCAAGTGGATGAACCAAAATCATAATGGAAGATTCATCACTGCCTCTAATCAGTATTAGTTAGTTTTATCAGACTTAGTTTTAGATGAGTTGGAAAACATTACAAGAGACATTATGTTGTCTATTTCAATATCAAATTCTTACTTTCTCCCATTTTAAGTCCTTTATAATGCATAAATCATCATCATAAAGTCCTTTCTCCTCCACACACATGAAAGCATTACTACTACACATTTTCACAAACAACACTCCACTATTTTATAAACAGTGGTTTCACATTTATTATATAAATAAATCCAAACAAGTGTCTCATACCCAGTTCAACTGTGCTAGCATGAAGAGTGTGCTGTTACCATACTTTTCGAAGAACCACCAAAACATTCTTAGGTCAACAAAGAAAGCTCAATATCATCTCAACTCCACAACTATTTGTGTCTTTATTTTTAAACTCATTTTGCTTTTACACATTTCTCCCTTAATTCTGAGTTGTTATAGAAGAAAAAACTCAAGAAACAAGATAAGTCATCTGACATTTTAACGCTCTATCATTTAAATAATTTGATTTGGGAAATTTTTTTCAAAGTAAGAAAAATTAAACTTTTTAAACAACATTTTAAACTAATTTCCATTCCTCTACTTTCAAAGATACAAAGCACTACCTGCTGTGTGGAATTATGGAGAAGGGAGGAGCAAGGATGGGGGAAGCCACATTAATTGCTTGCTTCTTACCTTGAATTTTTGGATGTGTGCTTTGCGAGTTGCCTCTCTTGCATTAGCCAATGAAGCATTTAGATCTTCAATTTCAGAACCAAGCTCCTCATTCTTTAAGTAAAGTAAAATGAATACTATGTAGAAAGAGTTATTTCCAAGGGATGGTGATTCAGTAATAGCTATCCCATCTCATTATCCATTCATCCAACTACACAAAACAAATACTTTAAAGAACAAAAACAGCAAATACATCATAATAAACCTGTATAAAGAAATTATTTTTCTTATACAACACTCATTAGACTGCCTATCACTCAAGTTAAATATTTCCCATTCTTCCACAAAATCTCAATTTCAGCTGACGTTGACCTCTCCTATTTTAGCTGTCTTTATGACAGCTCCACTTACTCAACAACATAACATACTTCTCATACCTTTTAAGTGGCACTTAGAGCTGATAAAAATCAGTGTGCAACGGAAAACATTTTTCCTCAAAGTTCTTAAGGGAGAAAGTATCAGTTAAGTATCTTTTTCCTCTCTCCTCCAGTCCAAGACCCAAAACTCTAGATAAACAGAACTGCTTACAGATATGACAGCAGCGATTAAGGACCCACTAGAAGTCTCCTAATGGTTACAGTAAGATGGTCAACCGCTTCCACATACACAACGCACACACTCCTCTCCCAATGATAGTCCTACAAACCAGCAAGATCATAATCATCATACCTCTTTTTCCTTTGCTTTTAATGCAACAGTTAGCCCTTGAATGGTTTTATCCCTTTTCAAACCATTCTTCTTTTCAACAGCAAGCTCATTTTCTCTCTCTTGTAGCTCTTCTTGAAGTGACTAAATTAGATTATGTGAAAGTTGCATTAACTTCCCACTAAGAGATACTGTAACTGCACATTAATAAGTACATTCTCTCACAGTTCTTATATCTTATTACTCAGATTACTAACATAAAATATAGTCCCAAAATGCAAGTCATCATCTTAAAGACGTGCCTGGAATATAGTATAAGAAACCTAATCTCATGGGCTGGCCATTAGTATCAGCTTCAATATTTGATTGAGCATGCCTATCAGCTTTACTGAAAATTTTTTCAAAAACAAGGTGATCCTTCCTGTCATCTAACATAAAAGAGAATTTACCAGAGGACTTGYTTTGCTTTCTTTTGAGTAAAGGCCTCTCTGTATCTATGAATGCATAACAGAAGAGATCCCAACATGCACTGTAAGTGGTCGAGGAAACAGAAACAAAACTAGAACTTACCTGAATTTTTTTTTCAAAGGAATTTTTCTCTTTTTTAAGCTCCATTCTAATAGCCTATAAGAAAAAAACAGTTGTTACGGTCAAGTAAATTTGTTCTAAACACAAATGTAACTCATTAAGCATTAAAATGAAGCAAAATGAGCTTAAAAAACCTTGGGGGAGGGCAGGGACAAAAATGTAGTCTATGCCTTTTGGCAGGAATATATTGAATCAGTTGCTTCCGGGAAGTTTACAAATCTACCTGGGCACAGTATGAGCCAGGCCAAATTAAGAAGGGGGGGGRRAAAAAAAACAAAACCAAAAAACACACAACAACCCCAAACACCACAAAAACCCACAGAACATGTTCTTCCATGAGACAGGACAATTGTACTTGCTGAGTTAATAAAAATGCATTTTTATGTGACATTTATCTATGTCAGCATGATGCTTTTACCAAGGGAGATTTTAATTAGCACTTTTCCTTGGGGAGGTTACAGAATATTTTTTTTAAAAACGTAATCATATATAAAAATAGAGTTGTGCAAAGGTATTCATCAGATTTTTTTTCTCCAATACTGCATCCCAAAATGATCATACAGTGTGCCCACCTCCTATGAAACGATTAAAGATGACCCTGTTTTCATCTTGCCACACAAATACTCTTGTGAAACCAGGGTAGTTTTTCCTGACACATATTGATTTAATTGCAAGAAGACTCAGAACTGAAAACTTTTAATTCCACTAATCAGGCCAATCGTAGAAGGTTCTCTTGTCTATTCTTGACATAAACAAAAAAAGCGTGTAGGTACTGATCAATACTAAGTTCCAAAACAAAAGGGAAGAAAGTTTCTCAGAAGCATGACAGCCTCCATGATTACTTTCTTAATTCTGCCAGCTTTAATTTATTGTTTGAATAACCAAGAGGCAGGGGAGGGAAGCCAACAAGCCTTAAGACCTGTTTCTACATTTCAGCTTTCAGGATATCTGTCTTCCTGTTTAAGATCCAAATGAAATAAAAGACTGACTCTTAGCACCTTTTGCAAGCTAAAGGCTAGACTTTCACTTTATTTCATGAGATTTTTTTATGCCTACCTCCRTTACCACAGCTTTTTCTCCAGACCATAACAGTAGAGATACTTCCCAAAAATGAACTCTCAAGTCACATTCTTAACTTCTGTAGAAGTTATGTCATCTATTGAGGGATCTAGTAACATCTAGCATTTTTTTATATATACTTCTGTAAAGCAATTGCACAGTATCTATAATACAGGCATAAAGTCAATGGGAAATATGACCTCTCATTGAATGAATGGTAAGCATGGATAATAAGGATGAATATTGACCACCAAACCACAATATAACCAATGAATGTTAAGGAAATGGTGAAGGGAGGGAGGGAATAACTGTGGAGAAGARTATTTTAAAAAATTGGCTTAAGTCACTCACATACTGTCATGCACAAAAGCTTTAAAATCCTACACCACATGAGATTTATAACATAACTGTTCAGTCAGTTTCCTCACCTCTATCTCACTATCTTTTTCATGCCTCAAAGCAATGGTAAGTTCTCTGATTTTTTCTGCTGATAAGTTCCCATCATAAGATGCACTCTGAGACTTTTCCTCTTCAAGGTGTTGAATTACAGCTTCTTTACTTTTCAATGACAGATTCAGTTGCTCTATAAGTCTAAAATTATAAGATTTTTTAATATTAATCTTGCATCATCTACCACCAATTCTCCATTCATTGCAGTAAATCTTGCAGACAACTTTCCTAGATGAAGACGCCAGTCAATACTTGTAAAACTTAGGGGAGTACTTTCACAACCCCTTCTCCCTCCAGAGAAACCAGAAGAGGTGCCGTATCTTTAACGCAAGCAACAAACAGGGTTGAGCTATCTGCAAAGTGCTCATTCTTATTTTCTTCCAATACCATTTCAAGTGTCAACACTTAAGCTTCAATATTTTAGTTACATTGTCCTTTATAGCACACACAAAAAGCTTATCAATCTATTCCACTTCTTAGCACATACAACACCATATCCTTATGTGCTATCACTAAGTGTCCCTCAAGTATCTAGTTTCATTTATATTTGTACCTAAGCTGGTGCTCGTTTCACATAAGCAAAAAAAAAAGTTAGGTCAGCACTACCTTCTTTGGTCAATACATATCTTGATGCTTCCAGTATTCCAACTGATAAACACAACAATGCTTGAGTTTTCTGACAGACGTAAGGGTTATATGTGAAAACTTTCTGGCATAAGATGCCAGCTGTGATTCTCTTAGTATTTTGTAGCCTAGATGGTGAAAGTATCTTTTTAACACAATATGAATTTCGGATGTGCTACTCCTAGACAAGTTTAAAGCACTGCACATTAATATTTGATTCATTTCAAGTAGTCAAATATTCTCTTCTTCCATTGGCACTATGTTTTTCTGGTCCTGTGAATACACTGATCTACCAGCATGTAATTATAGAAGATCCTGCTAACACTGGATCATGGGGCAGGGCGGGGGGGGGGGGGGAAGTCATTCCTTGTCATACTCCACACAGCCTTCACTTTAGTGATCCAATCCTGACAATTTGTTTCCACACTTTAAGCACTGTTTTCACACAAGCTATGGAACTGGCAACTCAAGTACCTCTGACAGGGACTAGTTTTATAACTCCTTCCGAGCTCAAGTCACTCAGGAGAGCAACTGCGTTCACGCAGATGACTAACAGATAGAAAGAGGAAGACAGGAAAGGGAAAGGGGAAAGGAGGGAGATAACTTGAGAGCCAGGTTATAATTACACTGGTGGCACACAAGGTGAAACAGTTTCATAATTTTATGCCACTGTAGATTTCAGAATTGCAGTTTTCAATCTGTATGCTTTTACAAAAACTGTCTGGAAAACACTGCAAACCTTGCTTGGTCCTACCATAATATAAAACCTATGAAATTAAAGCCTCAGGCCAACATAACTTTCTGTTACCAGGGCAGACCAATTATGCAGTTACCCACAGAGCAGTTACCTGCAGGGTTCAGTCACAAACAGACAGGAAAGGATACTCCAAAGTATAAGGAATCATAATGATCTTTTGATCTCCACTCTGGGCTCACATCCCCAAACTAACTAAGCTTTACTGGGAGGCTTGCCAGGCACATATTTTACCCTACATCTCTTAAAAAAAACGAATTTCCTCCAACATATTGAGATTTGAGTTTACACATTTTCCCCACCTAAAGTTATTGAACAACTCGCACACCTTTCCAATTACCTGCCAAACAAAGCAAAGCCAGTGCTTTGCAAAGCACAATCAAAACCATGAAGCTCAAACACACTATGTTTCTCTTCCCATTAAGTTTACCAACCTCAACAGATACATCGCTGGGACTGAAGAGTACATAAACACCACAAAAGCAGTAAGTGAACACAAATGATAGTCAAGTTCTATTCAGCAATGGTTTCAAGAAAGCAGCAAGCAGGAGGTAAGTCAGCAAAGTTACAAAGATGCTTTAAAGCAGGACATGCTCATGTCACATGCATACTGATTCTTTGCTGTGTTCATTTAATAGTGGAATAGGAAAGATGGCCAGTAACACTCACTCATGTATCTGAGGGTAGGATCAAACTATTAAAACCTATATCCATGTCGACTCTTCACACTTTAAACAGTAAAGAATTCCAGTGGTTAGAAACATCACCAGCAAGAGTTCTGACCTGTCTTTCTCAGCTCCTGTAATCATATCCAGATCCTTTGCAGGGTCATTCATAATTGAAGAAAGTTTCTGCTCAGCAGCTATTCTCAGAGCTTTCTCCTTCTCTGTCATTGCAATGGCATTTTCCACATCATCTTGGGCAGCTTTAAGATTCTGCAATTAAAACATACAATCCTGATGCCTATAACAACAAAATGCTCACAAAATTCTTCACATATTGAAGTTTCTTCTACTAAACATACGTTGGTATGTTTAATTTAGCAACTTCTACCAAGTAGTTCAAGCGCTTTGCAAACACTTCTGAACTCTTTGTGTCTGCATTTTCAAGATTAATCCATTTTCTGTGGTACATAAGGAAGGGAAGTTTGTTTCAAAGAAATAAAACAAATACCCTAACTGATAGCAGAACTGGAAACAAAAGTGCCCCAATGCTAAGGCTTTAGATTTAGTTATTATAATTTGGCTTTGTTCCACTGTCCTCCCACTATCATAATAAACAGCTACACTTAAATTAAAGAGATTAAAGAAGGGTTTTTTTATTCAATCAGAGATGAAATTAATATTCACAGGCTCGCTGTAGCTAATTGGAACTCTTCCCAACATCATTTATAATATTTTGCAAGAATTTAAAGTGTGAACCAGACATTTTTCTCTTGAACAGCAATGGAAACAGAGATAACACCCAGAGATTCCAGTCAACTTCCTCTAGTGACCCAACTCATGGAGGCAGGAAAACACCAGAAAAACCACACTTGTCATACACTACATAAAATTTGCTTCAGATCTTCATTTTTATATTGTAAGCTTCCCTGCTGTGCTCACTGAATTTTGCTTTCTACGAAATAAAAGCCTCCTTGTAGCCTAAAAAGTAATTTCCCTCTCTCCTTCAAGTCTATACTAAAAAGCATATCTCTTTGGGGGAGGGTGAAGAAAAAGTCCTTCACCACCAGACTTCACTGCTCACCCCCTCTCCTGAAAAGCTGTTCTGCCAGCATTCATATTTCAATCAAAAACTCCGAAGGAAATTAATCTTTGTTAGCGTTACCTGGATCTATATAATTATATGGTGCTACCTAAACAAGTGACTAATACTACTCTGCAGTGTTTACATTCATAAGCATAATAAAATTAATGTCAGAGGCCAACACTACCTTCAGGCTACAGAAACTACCCTATCACCATGAGATTAGAATATTTGCCCTTCTGCCTATCAGATCTGAGAAACACCAGTCTAACTGGCTGTTTTGGTACAGAATAAGTAACTTCTCTACCTATCCAATAGCATGAAGAATGCTTTGAGAAATCCCAATTCCACTAAACTGAAAAAAAGGTCATGGAGATTCCCCCCGCCTCCTCCTCCCTGAAGGAGCTCACTGCTTTATGAATACTGCTAAATCATCCTGACAGAAAATACCATCAAGAGATTGCTACCAGTATCTTCCATGACCAATTCATTCTTTAGGGATGGGAAAGCAAATATTGGAATATACCCACTTGTGCTATTTGTATTTACTTACAGAAAGAGCACCAGATGCCTATCCCCCTCACAAAGGGGGGGATACAGCTACAAAATCCCACACCTAAAGATAAGTGTACACAGTCAATGATGCAAAACAACCATGAGGCTATGTATTTCTAGAACTTGACACAAACATTTCAGCACAGACCATTCAATATCAAATTTGTTCTTTACAAGAAACTGAACTTCTCCTTGCTTCTGAGGAAGCGTCTTATTCATACAGAGAATTTTTTTTTTTTTTTGCCTTTACACTACAAAATGAGGAAAACGTGAAGTAATTCCCCTGTAAAGATATCAGCAATGGCTCAACAATAAATACAGGAATAAACCCTCTCAACCACAGACAGCAAGGAATTAAAAAGACATTGTTAAGAATAACCCTGTGGAACAGGAGAATGTTATGCAAAAAGGTGATATAGTGACAGCAGAAGCCAATAACATTTGGCAGATAAAGGTCAATCTAACAACAGAGTGTAAGGCATGCAGGCACAACACAGGGAAGCCCCGACTGGCTCGCCTACCCAGAAGCTGCCATAAGTAGGTGGCCTCTCTCAGCCTATAATGAACACACAAGAGGGGAGATATAAATCTGACATTCTGTGGCTTTCTATACTGCAATACTGAGGTCCCCTAGAAAGATGGGAAATGACAGGAGTGCTTACAGAGTGGTTTCAGCTACTTATGAAGCTAAGACGTTATCAGTAGAAGTGTTCAGAATCCAGCCCCTCTTCCTCTAAACAGAAATTGCAGTTCTGAAAACATAGCCTCCTCACACTGGAATTCAGGAGTCAAAGGTTTATGCTTGAATGTACCTAAATACCACCAATAGGTATGAATTTCCTGAAGAACTGCTATCCTCATATTTGACAGTTCAAGAGCAGCTAAAAACACCTTCCCTTTCATTGTTTGTTTTTGGTTTTTTTTTTTTCTTTTTTTTGGGTTTGGTTTTTTTTTTTTTTTTTTTTTTTTTTTTTTCACTGGTTATTTTTCCAGGAAAGCTGAAACAATTTTGAAAATATAGGTAGATCATTGCATCAAGTCTCCGACAATAGTACAAAGACAGTACTGATTTCTAACTATTCCTTCCGTTTCAGCCACTCACCTCTTCCAGAAAGTTTATTCTGCTAGTCTGGATTTCTTCCATTTCTTGGATCTTCTTTTGTGCCTCCTCTTTCACGCGCTGTATTTCGGCATCACCACCCTGGGCCAAGCTTTCAACTGCCTTACTGAAAGACCATAATACAGATAGAAATCCCATGCACTTTAAATGTTTTCCACTTTGATATGCAAGTGGCTGACAGATTATGCACAAGCAAGTGTCCTCCACTTTATCTGTACCTGCTTGTCACTTTAAGGTTAAATACAAACATCTGCACACTATATAGCAATTTTGCTGGTATAGTCTGAGAGTTCCACACACAAGCCTTATCACAGTGGATAAGCAAGCACTTTATATGTATGATGAAAAAGTGTAATATTTCCTTCATATTTTCAAAGCTTCCAAATACAGTATCAAGCCTTTGGTAGAGTTGTATTTTCTACAGAAAGCAGCATTGGCATAAACTGAAGACACGCAGCTGCTGAGACTTCTCCAATTGCCTTTTCAGTAATTGTTAATACCTTGTAAGAAAAGAACAGCTAGTGTTTCCTTACTAAACAAAGGATGACCACTTGTTTACAATTTCCCCCTAAATTTTGCTTCCTATTATGAACTTGTGCAAGGTTCCATTCAAAGCCCAGCAATACCTTTTGACAGCTACCTGGAGAGACAGACCAAAAATTAATCTGGTCCTCAGGATCTACTTCAAACTAGGCCTCCCTGAACTACTGAAAAAAGGGTAATTGGTAACAATTCAATGCCATATGATGTAGGCCACACAAAGAAAATTCCATTGAAACTGAGGCCCATGTAGCAGTCAGTAGCTGTCAGTCATTACCAGCTTGGATTAGTTTTGGACTAGACATCTAGAAGGAAACAATTAAACAGGCTATTGTCAGCCCTACAGCCATCCATTCCCTCCCCAGAGCATATTCCACCTTGCCCATGCCATAAGGCAACGTAGCACTATGTAATTTTTAAATAAGTAATATTTCTTTAGAAAAGAGGTTTCAACAGAATAGCAGGAATTTTAAGTGCATTCATTTTTATAACATTAAAAACCACAAGATTCATTCTAGATTAGTTCTGAACTGCTCTCTCAGCCTTACTGAGAAGTGTTTTGTGTACTGTCTTCCCAATTCAGTGCTGTAAAAAAAAAGTTCACCTGTTCAGACAATTAAGCTCTTAGCTTAACTTCTACAACAGGAATGCTAAGCCATTCCCAACTAGGGGGTCATTTATTTACCTGAAAAATACAGTAGAATGAAGGATAATATCAAAGTCACACCATCCAGTATAACTACATGAACATCATTGTGCATTTAAGAATTCACACATGTAACGAATAAAGCAATTTCTAGATAAGTGCCCTTAAAATACTACTTTGGGATCCTCATATTMCTAAAACATCAGGAAAACACAAATAGAAGCAAGATCTTGGAAATCCTAAGTAACAGACATCGAGAAAAATGCTGGTACTTACGAGGCTTTGATGAGTAGTTTCTCTCTCTCCTGCAGATCATGCTTCAGACTTTCTATCTCAACTTTCAGCTCGATGTTCTAGGACAAAAGAATGAAAGTGTCTGGAGAGAATTCAGAGGTCACCCTACCCAAAAGTTATTGGCAATGTGTAGATTACTTTTTGCTTGGACCAGCAAATATAAAGTGTCATTGGGCTAAGAATAGCGTAGAGACATTTTAGCTTTTAAAGGACTTATTTTGCAAGGTTCAAGACTTTCAGAAATCTCAAAAAGCATTTAGGACCACTGTATCCAAGCAAGACAAATCCCCTACGCACACACACACTTAACTACTATAATGGGGAGTAGTGCCGATCAACTTGGGAGTTTCTAGGGCTTCCATGCATGGTTTTTCTTTGAGCTATGAGATATTTTCTTTTCAATTTCTTTTAAAAAACTGATTGTATCAACTATYGAGGTTTTTAATAATCTTAAAATTATTTTGTAATAGCCTGAGAAAACTACTCATGACATCAGCACACATTGTACAAAGAACTACTTGGCCTGCAAGTTGACAGATACCATTTCAATACATTAGCAATTACAAGAAAGACACCAGCGTAGAAGACCAGGACAGAAGACCAATCAGCAACATTCAGTTGAAACCATGACCTAGCTAAACATCAATGTACTTAACTACTGCGACAAGCATCAAGAGAGACTTGAGTTTCCATCCTATTACAGAAAAGAGACCCGATGCAAGCATCTGTTATAAATAAAAGGCTACTGTGTTACCCAAATGACTTCTTTTCCCTTCTAGAATGCAGGCACCACCAAAGGGCCTAAGAAATGCTTCCTATCATCTGTAAACCTGAAACAACGAGGACGCAAGACATACCACTCGACCCAAATCCTTCTTCCAACTTAAAAAGATACCAGTTTTTTTTCTACAAACTGACATAGGAATCAAATAGATTTCCTGAATCCTGTACAAATACGCATTCTTTCAATTTAGAGCAATAAAACTAGAAGCTATACACAACCCTAATACAACTTTATCTACATGCTTCAAAGGAAGCACCTTTGAGCTGGAGTGCCCAAACAACCTCCAAGTAGCTGTCCTGACATCTGATAAACCCAGGAAAGAAGAGGAGTGAACTGAACTGCTCGATAGTAGAAAGCAGAATAACTACATACCAAATTCAGGGGAAGCATGCTGCTTCTTCTATTCCCCATTCAGTATATGATTTCAGTAGCACAACTACTGAAGATTCATAACCACTTACTGGAAACATAACATCTCTTAGTCTGTCCCATAACTACAGACACGCAAGCATTTGAAACTAATTTTTCCACACCTTATAAAGGTCATTTTAATTTAGTTATTACTGAGAAGGATTAGGCCAGAATAAAATAAAGTTATCATACCAAAATTTCCAACAATAAAAAGGACTCGAAAGTTGAGTAAAACAGGTAACCTCCCCACAAAACAAACTCTTCAAAAAGATATATAATTGTATTGAATTATTCTAAATGCATACAATTTTGTATATTTCTTCAGTGGGACCATCAAACTTCTGCTGCATTCGCTCCTCCAGAAAGTATATACGAAGCTTCAGGTTGAAGTTCTCTTTTTTCAGATCTGTGATTTGCTGTGAAATAAGGAAAATGAGCAAATTATGTCATGTGTTTCAAACCAAGTAAAATAAAGAGTGAAAGCTACTATCATTTGGTTTTGCTCTCCACAGTGCAAGATTAGAATTCAACCCACTGGACATGGTTAAACGTGTACATATGTGTGGATGATATACACACACACACACATTCAAATTGTGAAGGTGTTAATGACAGCATATGATACCCAAGTCAAAATGAAACATYCTTCCCTCCAAGATAGTGTCACCCAGGGAGCTGCAAATACTCCAAGCCCTTCAACAGGTTTCTATCTTCTCCAGATTAAGCAGATATCGCAGAACATATTTTTCTCCCATCATCCCATCCCAGCCATAACATTTTTTTTCCCCATCTCCATTCCTCATCTGAACAAGAAGAAATCCCCACTCCAGCCTACCCCTTCTGAATGTTTTGGGGTTTGTTTTTTGGTTTTGTTTTATTTAAGATATATAGGCACATTGGCACACACATAAACTTTGTGTGTTTGTGTAAGATGTTATCATTTAGCTTGTGTTTATTTTTAGCCCTGCAAAACTCTGAGACACTAGCGCTTCAGCAAATAACAATTATAAAATAGCATTGTTTAAAAATGTATAATACATGCTGTTGTGCAGACAGCGCGCTTTAGAATATTCCTTCTTTAAGTACTAAAGCATTGTCTGACTTTACACAAAAAGAATCCAAGAGAGTTTTTTAAATCTAAAAATATTAAATAGTTCTTTCTTCTATAAAATAGAACTTGAACAAAATATAAGACATCACGTTGAAACAGAAGTATTTTCTTGGCAAAAGCTTGGGATGGTAGCCTTATTCGTGGGAAGAAAAGCCACAAGCACATAAGGCATGTGAGCCCAATCGAACACCAATAAAACCTTTATCCCACCCCATACTTCACAGTGCAATTCTTTGTGAAAAAAATGCTTATGATTTTTAACCTTCTTAGTAGCAGTAGTAACATAGTTGATGGTTTCATTAAAGAAAGGAGTCTCTCCTCTAATTTTTTTTTTAAGAGACTAAGCATAAAACATTCATTCAAATAAGACTCRTGTCCCCTTCCAGATGCTTTCAGCAAAAGGAAATCTAATATGTTACAGAGCTACTAATAAAATATTTATGTAGGCTTTTCCAGAACAGTATAGTACCACTTGTAAAAATTATTAGCAATACAATTCTTAAAATATTTGGCTTGTGAAACCTAAGACTATTTTCAGAACCTGCATCTGCAACCAATTCTTCAGTTTAATAATCTTTGCCCAGCAAGATGCCTCGTCATTATTCACACAAGTAAGTATCATCCAAGCAACTGAAATTACGCTTGACTACACAAACTTCATGGCCCATTCACACATCGTGAAGAAGCCTGTCTTTAGAAGCAGTAACAATACATATATTTAACTTTATGTTTGTTTCCCTACAATTCCAATTGGATGACCACAAACAGTAGTGGATATAAACTTGAACTATGCAAGTTGTAACTGTTTAAAGCATGATACCTCATGAGTATCACAGAGTATCTTGAGTAACTGGAATGACTATTTTGGAACATGCAAATAGATGTGAGCAAGAAAACAATGCAACTTTGTACTTCAAGATAAGTCACAGAGCCCAATGCAGAATATTGCTCAAAACTGAAATCCTTATTCAAAGCAAGCAAAGAAATTAAAGATTTCTTAAGTGAAGCAAGACTGCAGAACTGGGCTACATCCTGCATGTCTTGCTGGCAAGTTCAGCATTATGTTCAACTAGTGAGAGCAGACGTTATAGTGTTTGGTTTGGTTTGCATTTTTTTGTTTTGCCCCCCCCCCCCCNCCTCCTTTTTTTTTTTTTAAGCTGTCAGTAGATCATTCCTAACAGTTAGTCTCCGTTTGTTCATTCAGGAAAAAGTCCAAGTGCCAAAGACACTCTGAAATTGTATCAGTTGAACTTCTGGTTAGTCTTCACACATTCAATACATTTCCGAGTCAAAAGGAAAAAAACATTTTCAAAAGAACTCAGTATTCCTTCATTCTACTCATGTGTATTTCAGTGGCAATAGAATTAAACCAAAGAGCTTAAGGGTACTATTTTCAAAAGTCAAACAAAACAGACTACGCAATCATAAACCAAGAAGTGAAACAAATGTCGTCTCTGACATTCAGTTTCTCAGAGCAAAGTTAATTCAGGCAGACTACAATTAAAAAGTTATAGCTTAATAAAAGACAACCTGTAAAATGTGAACAAGTTCACACTACAAAGGGATTTTAATGGCAATCCTCTCAACTTACACATTTAAAGACTCGATCTTAATTCCTTTATGCATTTTGATTTCTGTATTTAAAAAAGGAATGAAAGAAGAGAAATAGTAGACACTTCTTGAAAAACCAGGACAACACAATACACTCTACACAGAATATTCCACACCACAGACAGCACGGTAGCAAATACCACTTGCCTAGCTCGGTTTAGCTCCTTTCCAAGTCTGCATAGAGCCACTTTTATGCAAAATGGCATCTGTCAGCAGAGGCTGTAGTTGCACAGCGCAACACAGTTTTTGCCAGCAGAGGCCATTTTACAAGACAGCAAAACTCTAACTAAGTGGGTTTGGGGAGACAAGAAAAAACCCACAAAGATTATTACTTATTTCCCAAACTTGATACCAATCATCCTTTCTATTCATGAACATCTAATAAACCATAATAAGGTCCTCAATTAAAGATGGCTTTCACTTTGCCGATGTAATCACATTTTCTATCACAAGGTGGTTCCACCCCCATACGGCAAGAAAGTGGGACACACCATAAATACTAAAAAAAAAAAAAAAAAAAAAAAAAATCTACACCTCTAGCTCAGCATCTTCTCCAGGTCTAAACATAAAGGACCTTTTCTACATGGATCCACCCTTTAGCCCATTCAAGGGTCATTACATCCATCCTGTTCTCTCTGAGCTGCAAGGCAAGGAGCCCACTCTTTTCATTACTTCCTTCTCATATCCTGTAAAATAACATAGCCTCAAAGATCAGCAAATTCATGCAGTAATATATATATACACACAGATCATCTCYGAGCAGGAGATATCAGGAACTTTACCCACTAATTCAGATTTGTTTTAAAATGGGATAAGAACAGCCTTACGATGTCAGTCCAAAAGCACATCTAAACGCAGCTGCTACTGGATGCTTGGTAAATAGTAAAAGGACAAAGAAAGTAAATGCTCCCTTTCTCAAGTTTAGCCTTCCAGCTACTAGCAATCTTCAAGACTCAAAAACCAAAGTTATAGAAATATCTCTGTGTTTAATTGCGTTTAATAGATTCTTCTTCCTTTACTTGAATGGATTTTGGAGCTTCATTATACTGTTGGCATCCATAAAAGCCTATGAGAAGTTTTACAGCTCAGTTTAACATAAGGGGTCTGTACATACCAGGAAGCCAGAGGTCTGTGGGGAGACCCTTTCTCCTCTACATCACACAGAACAAACAACAACAGATTTTTCCTCCCTTCTACAACTTTTTCCCCTGTGCAAACAAACACTGCAGATAACAAGCCACTTGCAGAATGTATATTCTAGACTGAGGTCTTTGGCACATACCACAGTAAAAGATTTTAAGCACACACTAATGCCAAGGCAGTGTCTTTCTACCCCAGCCAATACACAAAAACAAAAGAGAAATTGAAATAGATACAGACTGTAAAAAACATGCTTCACCAAGGCTTTCCAAACCAAGCTTTAAATTCTGAGCAAAGAGCATAGCTTTCTCCTCAGAGGGATATAAGGCCACAAGAAACTGAAAGAGTTTAGAAGAAACACTCATTTCAAACATAACAATGCTACAAAAGGTAACAGCAGTTACAGAAGCACACTAAAAACTGCAGACACTTGAACACACCCTAAAGATAGCAAGCCACAGCCTTTATCTGTAGCAGTCATCTCAGAGATTTTTGATTGCTTTCCCCTCTACAGTTTCTTCACACAATCATAAGAACTTGAGTTAAACAATTTAAAGCTTTTTACGGGGGAGTTGTCCTGCAACACAGGTATATCCCGACCAAATCATCATTCAGCAGTTATAAACAATTGGCTTATTCAATTTAAATAACCAATACAATTAATATATTAAAAAAAAATCTAATGTTTTTCTTTATATTCTAGTAAGTGCCAAAAGCAGTTTTATCTACAGAACTGTCACAATGATACTAGACCTTTACAACAAAAGTATTCCAAGCACAGTCGTACATAAATATAAGGGTAAAAGGTATTATAAAGCAGTCAATGAATTAAAAAGCCAAATCCTGTACTAGTCTAAATGAAAATAAACATGATGCTTCCCTGAAATAAATCAATTGCAGACTTGCAAACCAAGTTGTTATGTTTCTGGTGATTGCATGAACTTTTGAGCAGAGGGTGCCAATTTTTGTTTTGCAATTTAGGAGCAGCAGTTGGCTAGTCTCAACAACAAATTTTTGCCTCTGTTTTTGAAAGCGATACTTAAGAAATGGAGGTTCAAAGCACAGATAGCCAGCTGGTCACACCTCTACCAGCTCTGTGTTGATTGACACAAACTAAGAACCTGACCCAGAGAGTCAACAGTTTAGCCAGCATGTTAGAAATATCTTGGCCACACATCTGTCACCAAGTCTTATATTAAAAGTCTGCTTACATTTTCATAGTCCTTCATGGTCCGAGCTCTAGTTGGTGAGACTGTATCTTCTGCCACATCTGGTAACACTAGACATTTAAGAAGACAGAACAAGTTCAGACAGTGGAATCTCTAAGCTAGGCTTCAATTTGGAAACAGCAAAGGCCTACATTAATCTAAACATAATAAAAGTACAACACCTTTTGGGAAATGAGGGAGGCATTTTTTTGCCCCTTCTTTACATTATGTGTTAGTGCTATTAAGTAGTTAGTATCTAGATTTCTTTCTGATCACAGTAAGTTGTCTATCACTTAAGCTCCCAAATTCCAACATCACCCGTTTAAACAAGATGTACACTGAAATTCGGCTATGTGAGGTGCACTCACAAGAACAAGTCCTTGGAGCAACTACAAAGGACTCCCATATTAGAATTAAGTCCTATTAGAAACTATTAGAAAGCAGTTCAAATCTTTCAGTATCTTACTGGTCACTGGACAGGCCTCCACCTTAGACTCAGGGAAACCATGGACAGAGGAGATGTTCCTAAAATGTAATCCCTCCTGAACATACATGTACTTAAACTTCTGTTTGCACACACATTCTGTAACAGCCACATTTAACAGGAGTGCATAACTTATTTCCATTCAAATCTGAGAGAGTAAACTTTTAATCAGAATAATGAGATTGTATAAAACATGTAGCACTTACATCATCTTAAATATAAAGAAGAGGTAGCTGAGGACTCAGAYTGACTCTCATGCTAACTAAAAGAAAATATTTCTTTTAAAGTACTTCCAAAATTGTTATGCAACTATGTAGAGCAGTGTTTAAAATAACTCAAAGAATACCAGTCAGTGGTTCTTAAATCTTGACAGTCTAACTAATTTCACAAGACAGCTTTCCTAGAGAACACGCAGAATACAGTAACATTATTTTGCAGCATTGGTATGTTTCTTATATTTGCTTCCTTGCGTGAGCAAATAGATCTTCCTCTAGAAGGAAGACATCTAATTTGTCTTAGTTTCAATGGCCTACTTCCACTATGTAATGAAGTCAGCCAAATTACGTTGCTGGATGTAAGCATGCATAAAGAGAAATCAAAACCATACACCTCAAATTTACATAACAGAACACGGAACAGTTAACAACACGGATAGAAGGTTTCAAAATAATACTATTTAGCCATTTCACTTTAAAACAAGTGTTTCAAGCAAGTCTCCCACACCTGAAGATAAACAGTTACATGGTCATCATATAGAAAAACATACTGAATTACAGCTTCTGTTCAAGAGGAACTAGATAGGAAGGCTTCTTAATGCACGAACAGGTAAAAGCTAAGATGCTTCAGGCAGGAAGTAACTCTGAACAGCTGAACTGGAACACCTAATGATACGCAGCATGCAACTTCCCTAAAACTAAGCAGAAGACGAAGCAGTAGCATTGCCTTGCTGGATGTTCTAAGTATTTTAAGTACACGCTCCACAAAACCGCTGATCATCTTATGTAAGACTGAGAGCCGTAATGACCACAGGCAACAGAGCGGACAGCAGTAATTGCAGCAGTTGCTGGCGTTTTGTAGTCTTAAAAAGCCGAAACTTACAAAAAGCTGCATCACTTAAAGACATTTTCTGCCTTTTTCCCTCAGGCATGAGGTTTTTTCCTCAGGTTTCGAGACCCGCGCGAAGCACCGAGCCGCCGGCAGCGGCGGGCGGGGCTCCTCCGCCGGCAGGGCCGGCGCCGTGAGGGGCTCGGCCCCCCGGGCCAGGCGGGGAGGCGCCGTGCCGGGCTGCCGGTGCCGCGGGGGCCTAACCGCCGCCTCCCTGCACCGCACGGGGGGCTCCCGCTCGCGACCCGGCCTTACCTTCGCCGCCGGCCGGGCCGGGCCGGGGGTCCCCGCGGGAGACGTCTGGCAGCTGGGAGACGCT
Organism: Phoebastria nigripes; assembly: GCA_035582835.1. Taxonomy (NCBI): domain Eukaryota; kingdom Metazoa; phylum Chordata; class Aves; order Procellariiformes; family Diomedeidae; genus Phoebastria; species Phoebastria nigripes. The sequence goes on along the minus strand of JAYKAV010000289.1, from coordinate 1,317,807 downwards.
GACGCTGAGGAAGGAGGAGGACACCGCTGAGGAGCCGAAAGCCCAGGGGGGGTGTCGACCCCCGACACCCGCTGGGGGCCGGCAGGCCCAGGCCCGCCACACGCACCAGCGGCGAGGGGGGCGGCGGGCCCGGCGCCTCAGCCCTGCGCCCGCGGTGGGGCCAGCCCCCGCCCAACGGCCCCGCCCGCCTACCTGCCCTCAAACGCCACCGGCAGCGTCGGGTCTTCCCCCGGCAGCGAGTCCATGGCGTCGCCGGCAGCCAGAGCTCCGGCTCCTTTGTGCGCGGTTTGGCGGTTTCGCTGGAATTCAAACGGCCGCAATCGCTTCCGCCATCTTTGCGTCGGCGGAGGTGAAGCCGCTGAAGCCACCGCGGAAGAGCGTACGAGGCGGGCATATTGGAAACTGAAGGGAAGCCGCCATCTTTGCTGCGGGCGGTGGCTGAAGTTGGGCGGGCAGGCGCCGTGTTGGCTGAGGGCAGAGGGGGGCGGGGGATGATGGCGACTGCCAGCTGGGCAAAGGGAGAGAAAGCCGTCGGGCACCATCTTGAATGAGGGAAGCAACAGAGACGTCCGCCAGGCGCCATCTTTTTCAAAGCAGGACAGGCGGCGATGTTAAGCTGTCATCTTTACTGAAGACACAGCGGGGCGTTCCCGGGCACAGCCGCCATCTTTGTTGAGGGCAACCTGGGCGCGCCTTCCGAGTCTGTGGAGAGGCGGCTGAAGGGCCCGGCCGAGGCGGGAGAACAGCGCTGCGAGCGCTGCCGGGCGGCGGCGAGGAGCGGCCCCCGCCTCTCCCCGGGTGGCTCCGGGCCCCGCTCCAAGAAACACGCGTTTGGAAGAGGCTTTTGCTGGGGTGCGCCGGGACCCCGGGCTCCTGGCAGAGCCGCTGAGTTGATTGTTTCCATGTCCTCCACGGCGCCAAACCGCCGTCAGGCTTGAGAGAAAAATAATTACGCTTTATTTTCAAATTCTAGTCACTCTTCTTTGTAACTGGCAGGGGTGAAAATCTGGGAAGCCAGCTGCTATCATAATCCGTCCTGCATTGAAGCAGGCCGATTTTGAAACAATTGGGTTTTTTTTTGTAAAGCAAAGATGTAAGCGTTGCAGCTCTCCTGCTTTTTCGGGGATAAAATGCAATTATGTTGAACATTTCAGAACATCGACAGTTGGAAATGCTAAACTGAATTAAATACTGCCATCGTTCCCCTTCTAGACACCACTGTCCCTGAGGGTGCGCACAGAGGAAGGCCCGGCCCGGGGTGACCGTGCCRGGAGCAGGTGGGGCTCCAAACCTCACCTTGCTTCTCATGCTCTTCACCCTCTCTTTTTAATTYGTTATTGGAAACCTGTGTGTAGGGTTGAAATACTTTCCTGCAATATTTACAACCTCAACCGGGGCATCATGCTAGGACTTACTCTCACCATTACCTGTAACACGAGGAAGCTCCGTTCCAGCGAGACGCTCGCCTGGCTCTCACCCGCAGGGGTAACTATGTGCTTAAGCATTAGATTTGGTTTCCTCTTCAATACCGAGTGTGTCACGTTTCACTCACTTACTCACTTTCATCTGGGCTATCTCAAGGGGATTCTTACCTGGCTAGAAAACAGGACATGGATAAGGGCTGACCAYGGGCCATGGTAATTTTGTGGTTTTATTATTCCAAATTGTCACGGTGCCCCATTAGCTCCATTTTCTCCAGGTACCCRCTCCACCTCTACTCTCTATTCAAAACAGGTGAAAGTTGTAAGCCTGTAAAACGCCCTAGACTGGTGGTAGCAGCCATTGCAACCACTGGATGTGTATGGTCACGGTGGGCTTCCCATCCCTGCTTCTGTCTTTCAATTTTATGTGTACAAGTGCATGATGGAGCAGCTGTTAGTGCCCCAAACTGCCAGGAAATGCCAGGCACTACTTGGCACAGCTAAGCTCTTAATCTCATCTCCTATCCAATGCCTGATGCTTTGCACTTGGGGTCTGATGACCCTAAGAGATGTTTGGTCCCTTCAACTCCCCCACCGCCCTTGGGAGACTTCTGTCACCTTGCGTGACCACGTCCCCTTTTGCAGTGGCCTCACCTTCTGCCAAGCYGAAGTTAAGTTTGCAAAATCGGGTCTGCCATATGGCACCAGGATCTGATCAGCCAGTCTGAAATGTGGCTTCACATGTTTACAGAGCAGATCTTCATAAAATGAATGAGTCCACTTACTGAAAGGATGATACCAATTTGCTCTTTTTTAAGGTTACAGTAAGGTGTTACATATTTGATGCATGCCATTAAATCAGCATCCATCAGCCACAAGTACAGTGCAAATCATTCACTGCTTGTGTGCTTGGGCTGGTAAAGCACCTCTGTGTCTGCAGAGCCACGGTTCATGTCCCAACATACTATCTTTCAAAAGGAAATCGGCAGGGCCCTCCTCGTTAAGTTTATCATTTCACAAAATGGTTGTCTGATGGACAAAGGCATATAGATATATACATGTATATACACACAGACATGATGGAAAATTGCCCTGGGTTACTGCACTGCCCAATGTTTTAAAATCTGCAGCAGCACCAAGAAGCTGTGAGGAGCAGAAAGGGCTGGGAAATGTATTGTTTAGAAGCAGTTAACAGCTTCTGATAATCTGCTTAATGTTGTTTAACCTTATCTTAATTAGTAGTACATTTGGGGAGATTATACGAAATCCTCATACCAGGAAGCCGGATTGGAACGGCACTTTCCTACTTTACAAGGCAGTCTGAGATCCTTACCACCTCAGAAACAAAGTAATAGAGGGAGTCTAGGAAAGAAATACTTTCAGTGAGTGTACTGGTATGGATGAGTTGACCACAAACTCCCAAGGAGCAGGAAAGCCAGCTGCTCAGTGCACTGCGGTGCAAGGAGGACAGATGTCACCGTCAGATGAACACGGGTCCTCCTTGACATCCTGTTCTCAAGTCCCTACTCTAGGGACCTGGTTCAGCATTCAGTTATGCCACCTCCTATTACAGTTCAGAGCAAAACTCCTCCTAAGCTAAGTCATACACAATCAAACTGTTCTGCTAATGCAAATCAGGTCTCAATAAACTCCCTGGAATTTCACCAGTGTGGCCCTTGCTTATATAGCTCTGGGTCAGTTAATCATTTGAATGAACACTTAGTTTTAAGTGCTCGCTTAATTGATGCTGACTTACCTCTCTTCAAGTTCTTTGCTTAGTAAGGGCTAAAGAGTTAGACATAACATTCAGCAGAAAAGACTAGCCTTTAGSATTTGTATTTGCTTCTGCGCCAAAAAAAATCAATTTCCTAACACTGACAAGTGAGAAAGAAATGCAAGTTTTCCATAGGTCCTTTTGCAGACACTACCAGAACTATTCAAAATTGTTGACATCACAGATGTGGATTTCAGACTATCTGGTAACATAAATTTCCTTTGAAAGACCCATTGTGGTCATGAAGAAAAATCTGATACAATAGCCTATTCCAATTTCTAGCTTTGCTCTGTAGGTTTCATTTTTAATGACTGCATACATCTCTGACAAAATATGTCTATGTGAATATTACAGACAATAATGGGGACATACGCATTGACTGTCTAGCTACCAAACATGTTAATGGAAGTAGCTGAAAGCTGGAATTGTTAATAAGCAGATACAAGAGATCATAGGACTCATTTTTTAGATGGATTATCTGACACAATGTCAACTGTACTTATGAATATCTGATGTTAAAAAACATTTTTGTGCCATGGTTCTCAACTCACATACAGGCGTATAATGAAGGAATAATTCTCTTGGAACAAATGTCATTACTGGAATGAGATCAGATTCAATCCTTTAGGTTTCAATCCAGCTCTGGTTGCTATCAGTGGAAAGGCTCCTGCTGAACTTTAATGAACAAAAATGCAAAAACCCAAGTGACATAGATACAAATTATATACATTTATTTTTATTCATTTTAAATAACATTCTTCTGTATAAATTCTGACATATATTCAAATCATACACTTTTTTTTTTTTTTAGAAATGCATTTGTAAGCATAGCATATGCTTAGGAGATGCCTTATTTGGATGTGTAGTAAGACTGATGGGTTTCAGTTGGGAGCAAGTACAACTTTTAAAGCCCACATTTTTCTTATTTTAATCCATCCCTCTGACACATGGAGAGCAGAGTCCTGTGGAAGCTCATTTTAAAACTTCATTTTAAAGAGAAACATATATTCAGGATTCAATCTTATATCCTTTATTTAAAGGAGACTGTGCAAACTTTCTGCCACATTTACATTGCATGTAACATTTGAGATAAAGATGCTGTATAGCAGTGGTTAACTGGCCCAGGATACCTGAAGGATGCTGAATACATCCCCTCCCCTTTCATAAATGGCTTCCAGCATGCTAAGTTTGCTCAGCCTGGTCCAAGGGAATTATCATTCCAATGGATGACATCTCCTGACAGCTCCCCAGGGCTAGCGCTCCACGCAGTTATTTCTAGCTACAGTGGTTCATAAGATTTGAGATCATCTAATCCACATTAACCCAATCACATTTTTGCATGTCTGTTGCACTCTGTGCTTACCACATGCTCTCCTAAGTTGTGAGCCATCCAGGCTGCCCCRTGCCTTTGACACATCATTGCTTTTTGCCCTTTAACTGCTCCATTATATCCTCTTGCCTTCAGTTACTTGACTGTGGAACTGAACTCACACCATCCAGACCAGCTGGATCCACAGGGCCCTCACCACCCTGAGGATCGTGCCTTGAGAGCTGGTTTCCCACCTTCACCCAGCCCTCACCTGCCTTCTTGTACCTTCTCTATGCTCTACAGCTACCGTACCATGCCATCGACTGCCTTTCTCCACAACAGCCACACCACTGCAGCCAGAGAGCGGCATGCCCGGTCAGAAGGYGATGCATGGTGGCCCTTCAGGAAAGCTACGTGTATCTGTATTGCCACATCAGCCCTAGAAGTCACCCAGATGCCTTCCCCTTGTCTTGCTAGCTTCTGAGTTGGGCCTCAATGCAGCCCTGAAAGTCCACTTCTGGTTTACCTGCCCATACCCCAATGTGGCATAGGGCAAACCTCAACATCTGGGAAGCTTCATGACAAGTTCTAACACATGGCAGRTCCTGGTGGCCTTTAGTACCCTGGCACAGGTGTTTTAGCTCTGCACCCCCTCAAAATACAATGACAGGCTAAGCTGATTGGAGATATAACTAGMTCAGCTTCTTCGTCACCTCCTGTGGTGCCCAGGGGACAGCTGCATGACTGATGGAGAGAGCAAGGAAGATCTAATCTCACATCACCAAAGTCGAACACAAAGCTGTTTATTCTTTCTTTGCTGAGGCATCGATCTCCTTTTATAAATGTTGTTCCTCTATGCCAAAGGCCTGGTTGGCTGGAGATGGCTGGTATTTTCCTGCCGAGTCATTTTGCCATCTGACAAGCATTGTCCCAGTGCCACATCCTTGCTGTGCTCCAGTCCCCGCTAAAGAACATCCTGTGCTTTCCTCTGCTGTCCAAACCTGGGCAGCCAGGTCTCCCCTGCCCAACCAAGCTTCTCATCACATCTACGGGGGCCGTCTAGATCCCTTCATCCAGATGTGCAACCCACAGACAACAGCATCTCTTGCAGACTGACTGTCAGGCACCCTGACCTCCTCCTCTTTTCAAACTCGAGGCTCAAACACAAAGCATTTTGAGTAATTTGGAGGTCAGAAGCAGCCCAGATGCAAATACCTCCTGTGCTGTGGTAGGCAGGGACTAGGAGGGCTCAGCATCTGAACTCGCACTCTGGTTTTGCAGATGGTCATTATTTCTACAGTGAGAGAAAAATCAAAGCCTATTCCTGTTACAAAGTAGCCTATGGTCATACCAAAATTTGACGAAGAGGTGTTTTGTGGCAAAGATTAAAAGATCTAAAATATTTTAGAAACATTAAAGTGAACAATCTGTCCTTCACTTTGCCTGCTAGCATTAGTCCCAGAAGCTAACACTTCATAAATTACCTTTCCCCACCCTATGAAGTGACCAAGTGCAAGTGTATCACTAAACCAGCACTGCTAAATAGTTACAATTTTTAGGAAATTTTCTATTTTGTCACCACTCTGCTCTTTAAAAGTTTGATGAGTAACTCGAGGATTAGCAATATCCAGATTTTCTCCTCCAGTCCTCCCCGGTTTTATAACTAAAAGTAACATTGTACTGAATGACATCAGCCACACTTATTACCTAAACTATGGGACCTCACCCAGGCCCATAGCAGGCAATGGGAGCTTTTCCATCGGCTCAGGCCTATGTGCAATATCACATTCTGCCCTCACTGTTTCCCTCGGTCACCCTCAACTATTTTCCTTCTTACTTGCCCTGCCTCATCTTTAAATCAGGCAGCAAGTTTTTGAGGCAGAAATGGCATCCTTGTGCATGTGTTTAGAGCACCTATTTCCCCCCTCCCCCCCCCCAAAAAAATCTCCAATGATAAGAAAAGCCTCCATGCAGCATCAGAAAGCAAATAAATAATCACCACATTCTTCCTACCATTTCTCATCTTGAGAAGTATTTACTTTTGCCTGGCTCTGAGGATGCATCAGTCAGCTCCTGCTGACCTTTAGCAGGTACTTCATTTATCCTCAGCATCAATCGCTTGCAAAGCACCAACACGCACAGCAATGCAGCTTTAGTTCTGAGGTTGGTCACGAGTTAGGTGAAATATTTGTTTCACGCCCTGCTTAAATGTAATGGTATTGATTTTCACGGGTCGGACCTGGCGGCTCCCCAGCACAGGGAGGACATGGTGCCTGCCTTGAGGCACGCATGCACGCTGTGGGTACCAATTGAGGAGCTCCGTGGTGCCACCTCCCTGTGCTGTGCTGCCTATTAGTTGTTCTCCCTCTGCTAACAGTCCGCCAGCCTCCCACAAAAATCAGGGGAATCTGTAAAACCTAACATTCCCTGTAGGTTTTTTGGACAGCTGATTCCCCATCACCAACTTGTGCTACATAAATATCCTGAAAGCATCCACGCACTTTTAGCTTTTAAGCCTAGAAGTGCAGGTCGGCTCCTGGAAGCTCTTCGGCTAAAAGCTGTTTCCACCCAAATCCAGGAGATTTTTGCTTTTGCCCTTCAAGAGGCCAGGAGGCTGCATGCAGCCCTCTGGCAAGTCCCCCCCGTCACCATGTCAGCACGGGAGAGATGGCAATGAGATCCACTCACGTGATGAGCAGCCGCTTCGGAAAAGCTCGGCCATCGAGATCAGGCTCTCAATGCATTCATGACAGTGTATTTGCATTTTGTATAAAGATTTAAAAGCAAGTAACAGAATGGTACATCCGATTTTTGGACACCTACTAGGCCCTAGTCATGGCGACACTGGTATTCACTCTATATTTAAAGGAATGGGTAAATTTGACAGATGCAAGTAGGGAGCACCCACATTTTCTCTAAAAAAGAAAGTTATTCAATGACACTAGAAGAAAAGCTTTAAGCAGTCGGTGTTTGCCAGAGTCCCAGCTCCAACAATATTGCCATCTAATTTACAGTATTTTAAACAATCCTCATTTTTTTTCTTTTTAAACAACGCCACTAACCGCTGTACAATTAAAATCTAGATGATAAAATATGACTTGGGAAACTGGGGAGGCTGGGGAGGGGTTCATGGTTTTGTTGTTGGGGTTTTTTTGGTTGGTTGGTTGGTTGTCTTTTTTACAAATAATTACAAATACAATTCCAAGAAGATATATTACATTTTATATACAGAACACACCATTTCTATCAGGGTAAGGTATTAAGCCTAGCTTTTATTTTTACACGGCAACCCTGAGATGTCTTGTCGTCTTCCCTTGCACAGAAACTATACAAGTTCATTAACTCCTTCTAGAAAAAAAAAATGGATTGCTATGTTTTAATAGCATCATCACCCTGTATAAATACTTAGAAAGGGAAAAGCTTAGTCTCTTCCCTAACTCCAATATTTTCATGATTTTTTTTTCCTGTTTCCCTGCTTAGTGGAAACTGSTAACAGTGACTTTTTTCAAGTGTGCAACTCACTCCTCTACTTGCCTTTTGGTAGTACAGTGAACAATTATTTCCCTTTTTTTGTCCTCCTTTTCAAACAAATTTATATCAGGAATTAATATGAAGCCTTTACAAAGGTCTATTTCCTGAAAATCCACTGTTAATTCATGAGCTACTTTTCAAACTAAAGGATGCAGTCGTAAGTGTTAGGTTGGCTGGAAATCAAGTAGCTTCTGATTAATCATGGGGTACTGCTTTCTCCACCCCGCCACCTCTTCATACAAAAAAAAAGTATTTTCAGAGCAGCATAATCAAGTCCTTAACAACAGTGAATTCTATGGATCTTTATGGAGAACAGGACACTGAATGCATTTCACCATATTACCTGAAATTCAGATGTACTACACTTTTTTATGTTCACCTGCAAGCTACAGCATGCCCAGCGTAAGAGTAGCTGAAGAGCAAATTCCTCTGTGTGGAGCCTTGGCACGGATCCTGATACCCCTTCAACAAGCCCCGTAACTTTTTTAAGCCAACTTTGGAATAGCTGGATCACTTCTTCTAAGCTTTATAATTATGCATGGGAGTCGTCAGCGTTAGCTGTCCATTCGGTGTGACTTCATTCCCATCATCTTCCAACAGCCCTGAAACATCAGCGTTGGGTATGCTGTCATGGTAGCTGCTAAAACTGATGTTGTCCTCTTTGAGTTCAATGGTCCAAAAAGGAGCATTAAGTTTTCTGTTTTGATACTCACGGTACATGTAGACAGCACCCACAAAGCCCATTAGTAGGACCACAACAATGATGATAACTGTCAAAATAATTATGTTAAACTGAGTCCATGAAACATCTGCAAAAGCAGAGGTACTATTGTCAGAGGAACTTACAGGAAATATAGTCTGTATAGTTGTTGGTGACAACGTACTGTTTATCACTGCCGTTGAAAATGATGTTGCCTTGCTGGCATTTGGAGCAGAAGTTGTAAACTCCCTTGTTTCTGGGCCAAGAGTGGCTTCTACAAAACAAATAAAAAATGATCAATAAAAATATGCTAAGCTGGAATCAAACACAAACATAAGAGATTTGACATTTATATCACAGTTATTATGGCAATTCAGTCTACACTGTTAAAGCTGGTATTTTTTCAAAATAGTTTACAAAAATGGTTAGCCATGGTTGGGTTTGTTTTTCTTCTGTGTGCTAAGTGCCCATTGACTGCAGCATTCCTATGAGAAATCTGGTGATGGATGGATAGGTGCCATAGCCAAGATTCAGTGTTAGATACATGAGCTCATGATGAAAGCAAGCCAGCCAGTCCAGCTCATATTCAGCCCATGAAAACGGGGCTTTACCAAGCTCAGCAAGAGTTTGGACTTTGAACCTAACGAAGGCAGAGTTTCGCTTGTTGTCTGCGTGGGCCGCACAATCAGGCTGGAGGACACAGCAGCTCCAGGAGCTTAAACCTTTCACAGCTGGTACACTAGATGTAGGATTATGTTCATAATATTATTATTTCTGCCTTACCTGTACAAGGAGATCAAAAATGAAAAAATGAACCATGAGTATTCCACCGTCACAGTGTTTAGCAACAGGTTTCAATATTTACACTGCTTTATGTAAAAGGACAAAATAATCCCAGTTCTGCTTTTGAATGAAGAAGTCATACACAAATCTCATGGAAAGTCCCAGTCTGCATAACCAGAAGCAGAAGGTAACCAAATCACAACAAAAAAGGACTGTGAATGTTCTTATGAAGCTTTCAAACACACCAGAAGCCAGTTTGGATCCTGTTTTGGTTTCAGCTGCTGGCACATGCCCGCACATGAAGGATAAGAACATGGGAACTACCAGACTGTGCCACAAGCTCTGTCTTCCTCTGCAGCCTGTTCCCAGGCGCAAAATAGCCAAGAACCTGCTTTGCTTCCAGCAGACATGGGATAACTCCCTTCTCAGATCTAGAAGTCAGTGAGTCAGTCTAGAAGTCTAGAAGTCCAAGCTAACACTGGAGATCTCATAAGTGGGATGCAAATTCATTACACTTTCTTCAAACCGGTTGAGCTATCGGCCTCAGAAAGCACCATAAGAGCCTGAGCAGGCTCCAAAATGTAACTAATAAAGCATTTTCTTCACAGGAATAATCTGATCTATTTTAGATTCTCAAGTCCAGGCAGCAGGAACCCTCCAGAAGCTGAAGCCTCAATCAACCAAAATGTTCTCTACAGCTATTGCTCCACAAGACTCTCTGCATCCTCTTTCCCACTCTCTTCCATTTCTCTTTCTGCTTTCAGAAATGCAACTTCATTTTAAACCCACTTACAGCTGCAGCAATTACAGTTGATGGTGCGGTGCTGTATTGATCCAGCTCTCCTGAAGAGAACGGCTACTGATTAYGACTGAGGAGGAGAGTCACTTCCGAAGGACTAATTTTTGCACTATATGCATCTCCAATGGCAACAGAAGCTCTAAATATTCAGCACATCTCCTGCCACGGGCCCTTGGGGGAACTCCCACAAGTTAACTTTGGGCTGTCACGTTCTCAGTTCAGGCAACGGAGAAAGAAACTCCTCTGGAGGGGGCATCACACACCTAATTTAGGCTCCTGCTCAGAGTCCCTCCCTGCAGCAGCTCCTCTATTCTCTGCAGGTCCTGCCTTAGGTTGATAAGGATACTCAGGATGCTGAATGCCAGAAGGCATTTCTCTATGGGATAACAGGCAGAATTTAGCAGTAGGAAGCAACGTGACAGGAGCAAGAGGTTCCTGGATACAGCTTTGGGAGAAGGGCATGAGGAATTCAGTCATCCTTTCCAAATTCTTTCATCAACACTCAATTCTTGGCAAACCCTGCCAGTAGCTATAATTAGAAAAAAACAGAACAGAGACAATGGCTGATTCACCAGCAAGGAAACAGGACTTTTCTGGGCTTTATTTGTGAGTCAGCATCAGCTAAGTGCTGGCAAGGGGCACATGGGTGAAAACATTTCCTGGAACTGATGGTAACGTCATGGTGAAACAGTACCGTGCTCTGACCGCAAACTGTCACGTCGGGGCTGTGATACAGCGATGCCTGTTTCCGCTCACCAGGGCCGTGCCAGCCCTCCAGATGTCCTAAAGCAGCTCCTTGAGAGCAGCAGCTGTTCAGTCAATGGGCTGCTTTGGCAGCTTTGATGTGAGCATCATATCCAGCTGCTTGATTGAAATGTAGTCTCTGCAAAGCTTCTGCTACCTCCTGCAATGAATGAGCACCGGCAGGAGCCGGGGCCGCGCCAGCAGCCCACGCGCCAGCTCTCAGGGAAGGCTGCGATGCTCGGCTGGGTGGCACAGTGCCATGCTGCATCACGAAGTCCTTGCTGCTATGCCTCACCATCACAGCAGGAACAGCATCCACCCAGGGGTCGGAAACACTGACTTTGGTCATCCCACACGTCCTTTAAATATTCTCTCCATCAGCCTTGAAAGCATCAAAATCTTGGTCAGGTTTAAGACTCTGAACAGTCCCTGTGGATACTAGAGGTTGGTACAAAACATGCTGTCTTTTTTCAGCTGTGACCACTTAAGAGTCTCAGACTCCAACAATTTCATCTGCAGATCTGGTGGGTGATGATTTCACTCTAGAAGCCACTCAAAACCAGGCCACTCAAATGCACTAGTGTTTATAGAAAACTTAACCTAAAACTAGCTAATGCACAGTACCTCAGCATGTCAATTTTTAGGCAAATTGTGTGTAAGAAACTGGAAAGAAACTGTACGCCTTTCTAATTACTTAATAAGAAAGGGAAAAAACAGGTGCCAAGGAAACAGGAAAGCTAGAAGAGCATGTCCCAGTCCCTTTGAAAGGGGACAGTCTTTCCCCACATCAGGAATAGCCTATAACAATGCCATTAAAATAAAATACATGGTGAAAACTGCAAGTATACAAGCAAAGTCATACATACAGATTTTAACGGAGCAAGGTCATGTAGCTCTTTGCACAAAGACAGAGCTGTGCAGGGGGAGATAATGGATGACCCGATGCAAAACTGCCATTTCCAGCCCTGTAGCAGTACAGTTACAGCTAACAAGCATTCAACTTTTTTGTATTGATCATCTCCCTGCGCAGAGAAGGACTCTGTGATTACACCTCCAGAGAGCAGCATGGGAGTGAAAACCACATTAGCTCCTAATGGAAGATCTGAATTAAATCTCTGTTGGCGACAAGGACAAATTTGGGCCCAGATACTTTCCTGAACTCTGGGTTCTCTTATCTAACACATAACACCTGTAATGTTTCCGTGCATGGAGCTGGAGATCCACCTTGTGGATCAACCTCCTGATAACCACTGAAGGAGCAACTTAAGARCCATTTTCTCTCATTTTACTATGAGTCCCTCCTGCTATACAGCAGCCTCTCTAAGTACCAGAGCAAGTTTGCATCTGAGATGCTACATACAGTGTCTCGGATGTGGACTGAAGACTGATGAGAGACCCCCAGCGCAGGTACCAGCAAATTCTGGCGTTAATTTGCTTTGCAAGTTTGGATCTTGCCTCTCTGAGCTTTGGCTTCCCCATTTAGAAAGCAAAAAAAAAAGAGTATCTAAACTTGGTCCAAGTAGTTATTGTTTGCAGAGTATGAGGAGTGAAAAAATTATTATAAACACCCTTTCTAGGGAACTAGACAGTGCTGTTGAATGGACTAGTCAATAAGGACAATTCACTGGGCACTAAGAGAGCAAGTATATCAAGCAATAGAAACCTGAAAACCTACTTTAAATACACTGCAAATAGTTTTTGTTTTCCAGCTTGTTCACTAGAGATGCCTGCCACAGTCTGGGCATCAGGGTGGTCACAGAGCTAACTCTCAACCACAGATTTCAAGGCCAGTAAGCACCAACATGTTATAAAGGTCTGGTTTTCTTCCCTGTATCACAGGCCAGATGAATCTAAACCAATTTGAACAATTAACAGTATTGCCTCCCCAGCCTTCAGGCAGCTTGTGCCCACCTGAGCCGCACAGCAAGCTTCGACACTGATTTGAGGAGCATGTTTTACCTTTCTTGGTGCAGTTGGTCCCCTCGGGGTCTCGGACGTAGCCGTCCTCACACTCCTCGCAATGAAACCCAGCAGTGTGGTACAGGCAGCCAATGCACTCCCCGCTATCCGGCTTGCACACGCTGGGTGACCGTGCTGGGTCCACGTTCCCATTGCATTTACATCTCACGCAGATGCTGTCAGAGTTGTAGTAGCCGTTGTCGCACTGGTTGCAGTTCGGGCCAGTGTACCCAGTTTTGCATTTGTCACACCTTGGGGCAGTTTCACCAGGCTCTAAAGAATACAGAAAGGAAAACAGGTATGTGCCACAGCCCCTGGCAGAGAAACACCCACTGTGGGATTTGTTCTGTGGGACCTGACCACAAGTCATTATGACAATAATCAGCAGCCACTGAGTATTAACCAATCTCAAATTTTAAGCTGAAAATACAACTTTTGAACTGCAGCAGTTTCTCTGCTCCTAGGGGAAAAAAAGCTTTGGGGGTTTCTGATGCCTTGTACCAGCCTCACAGAGCGTGCTCAGCAAGTTGCTAAGCAAACGGAGTACTACTCCTGAACATTTCCATCTCCAACAGACAATTTCAGAAAACAGCTGGAACTATATTGGGGATGTTAGCAATCTGCAGGAACTTTTTGGCCTATATGAAGCCAGAGGAGGCTTGACTGCAAAACTGATTAAGGAAATAGCAAAAAAAAGTCTTACATATGTTTATTACAGCTATGACTTCTTCTCTTGGTTACATCAAAATAGAGCAGGAAGATTGGGGAATCTCTGTTTGGCGTCCCATGGAAATGTTCAGAAGAGGGCTTACAGAGGCATGGATGGCTACGTGGCACTGATGGCCATCTCCTGTACCTCTCCTGGCTGCCACAAGCCCAGCAGTTTCTCTCTGCAAAACTTTGCAGGTTCTTCAGAGCAAGCTGCAGCCTATAGCAAAGCGTTTCTGATGCCCTCCGCTGCGCAGCTGCTCTCACAAGAGGCAACGCAAGCACCAGGGATGCAGCGTGGCAGGCGCTGCTTCCAGCAAGGTGCCCCGGTTCCCACGAACGGGAGATTCACGGGCTATAAACCGCCTTGCTAGGCTGATGCACACTGAGTGGCAATTTAATTGAAACACATTGAGAAGAGCTACATTCATTATCTGAGTAATTAGACCAAAACAAAAGCCTTACGTATTTGGCAGGTGCCGGTCGATGCCACGGTGGAGCACGGGCAGCGATGGCAGGCATGGGCAGGATGGGAGCTTCTGTAGAAGCCCTCCTTGCAGAGCTCGCAGTGGTTTCCCTCGGTGTTTTCCTGGCAGTGCAGGCAGGTGCCTGGGGAAGGGAGAGGAGCACAAGCAACCGTTTGGCAGCAGGAACTGGAGCAGAACATTTGGAGCAAGAATCCGCATGGAGCGCTCTCAATTATCAGAGCTCACAGGTGATTTTGGATGCCCTCCGGCCAAAACATGATCCTGGCCTCTTACGACCTTCTGATGGTCATCCCCCTCTCCACACGTACACACACATAATGTGAAAAAGTAGGTAGCCCCAGCAGAGAGGCCCACAGTTCATCACTTTAAAAGGTCAGTGCAGGTCAACACATGCTATCAATATTACATGGTCCTCAAGGAAAAGGGCTTCGGTTTGCATCTGTGCCAGTGAGCCCGCATCTTGATGCTTCAAATCCCTCACTCTYATGAGGGGTCCCTTCAGTTTATACCTTTGCCCTTTTTTGTGTGCAACCTATTCCTACCCCACAGAGCTGGTGGTCAGGGGTAAGGAAGTGCCACCGTCCTGCTTTGGAGGCAGATGGCTCCATCCCACCAGCGTGGCTCTAGCTCCTCCATCCCCATCAGAGGAGGAACGTTTGCTACGGGCACAAGGCAGCAGCAATTACTGACCTTTCTGGAGAAACAGAGGAGAACTGGGGGTTCACGTGAGCCACCTCCCCTTCCTCAGGTAGCCCCTGAATCAGAAAATCAACGTGCTGTGTCTTAGCAGAGGCTGCGTCCTCATGGCCCTCTAAATTGCATTTTGATGCTATTGTGACCAGAGAAAGAAAAATCTCCCTAGTTATAAAAACGCAGCCTCTATCAAAAGCCCATCCATCAACAGGAACATCCTGTAATTCAGCAGGCTCCTCGTCGAGGTCCAGTGACCTGAGGGAAGCTTATTTGATTAAATCCCATGTACAAGACTCTGAAAAGGCAACAGCCACCTTCTAACAAACCAGGGCAGCACAGAGCAGTTTATTCACTGCATATATAAGCACAGACAGGAGATTCACTGAGCTAATCTAGCAGTGCTGCGGGGGTATCRAAAAGTCTCATATCAACATTAACCACACAAAAAATCCTGAATTAGGTTAATGCTGACTGTTAAAAAAAACACAGCAGATTTTCTTATTAATATTGGAACAGTTTGTCTCCCTTGCAAGCCCAACACGCTGCATGGTTCCTACTCTTCTCTTTCCACAGCGATGACTCTGCAGCTGAGCATCCCTGAGCAAGCCCGGCGTGTCCTTGCAGCCGATCCTCGCACCCGGGGCAGGAAGCAAACCCTGGCAGCTGCTGCTTTTGGGAAGCGGCTGATTCACCCACGCAGTGGGGCTGGCGGCACCCCGGTGACTAAGGACACTTGCTCGGCGTCAGCTCCCACACGCTGTTTGCTCTTCACCCAACAGCTTGTCAGACACGAGCCGGTGGTTTTTGTGGGAGAGATGTCAGAGTTAGAGGGGAAAATTATCTGCTGGTCTCGGTTTCTCCAGTTGCAAACCTCGATCAGCTGCTTCAGCGGGATGCCTGGGACAGACCGGCTTGTGGAAGGTCAATTTGCCCGATCAGCACTAAGGGTGCCTTGAACCGTGCTCTGCAGGCATTAACGGTGGTATAAATCTGGAATCACACCTGCGTTTTCTGTACAATCTCGGTCATTTCAGGACCAATGTCTTTCCCATCGGCGGAAATTACCCGCATTTATCTACACCAACCCTGCAAAACGGCTGCGTTTCCAATGAGTCAGCAGGTTGCTCAGCCAGGCAAAGCACGCATGGGCTTGCAATCAGGTATCGCAGTGGAAAGCCTTAATAATTAATAGCACTTCCCATCCTGATAATGCCCTCAGGAAGGATCAGACCTCACAGTACCCCAACTGGGAAGAAGCAACCAAACCCATTGCACAGACACAACACGGGGCACAAGGGTCGTGCCGAAGGAAGCGCCGTCGCCTGGGGAGCTCTGGCTGCCCAATTTCCAGCACAGTAATTTTGAATACTCCTCCTGGCCAGAGCAATGCCGAGCGAGGCCGTGCGGAGATGGTTGCAGAGCCGGCAGAGGGAGCCCGAAGTACAGCATGAATGAGAAAGAAACCTTGAAAATTTGACAAAGACTACACGCAGTTGATGTAAAGCTGGGGAGGTCACACAAAGTGCAGTCTCTAGAGCAGGCTGAGTGCACTGCGTTACTTATTAGACGTCAGATCTAATTTTTAATCGACTGTTCCCTGTTCTGGTTTTGTTGGGTACCCCCACCCCCGGCAGCAAATAAAGCAGATGGAGGAAAATTTTTAAAAAGGGATTTTTGTCAAATCAACAATAGGTCATTAACTAAAAAGAGGGCTTTTCTTTGCAATGCTGCGGTCAGCRCTGGACAGCCCCAGCAGAAGCACTGCCTGAACAGCCCCATCCCGGAGGCGAGGTCTGCGCTGGGTTTTGGTTTGTTTTTTTTTAAATCAAGAGCAGGGGGAACATTGAGGGAGAAAAAGGAAGAGCAGATTATCTTACTCCTTCACAAAACCCACACACCCAGCTCCAAATCAGTAACACAGCTGATGTGTGCACAGCTTTAGGTACAATCTTATATCCTTCAGTATTAGTAGGACATAAGCACATAAAATTCAGTATGGGAATGAATGCAGTAATTCATCCTCAGGGAGTGCAGATCTGGTGCCTGCCACTACCCCTGACACCCACAGAAACACCCTCTCTGCCGAGCAGGATCAGGGCATTGCCTGGGCACAGTCAGCACTGCGGCCGCCCATTCCTCTGCTGCAAACACACAGGCCACGAGGGAACAGACACCGGTGCAGAAATTGCCCAGAAATACCATATTTGATGAGCTCTGCCTCTCTGCCAGCTATGCAAAAAACCCTGCAACATTTTTTAAAGTATCACTCCTTTCTAAGCTCCTGGATAAATATTACAGAACTGCATTTCAGCCTGGAAGTTTTGATGAGAATTTGGATTTTGAAGTGTGAGTTTTGTTGCTACAGCGGGGATTGCGCAGGCAGTCACATAACATCGCTCCTCGGGGATCTCTCCTTTCAACGGAGATGGGAAAGCAATTAGGTTCCCCCCTGCCCTCCCATAAGCTATTCAAGCACAGGTGCTTCAGCATTTGCACTCCATCAACATCTGTATGCGTGAGAGAGAGTCAAAGAAATGATCAAGGAAAATGAACGAGGCAAATTTATAAAAAGTGGGCCAGTTTCTTCCAGCACTAATCATGTTATCTGTGGCAATAACAGTCACCTTACGTCAGTGCCAGTACAGTATATGTTTCCAGGTAAACAGCAGTTAAACAAAAGCTCCTTAAAAGCCCGTGTTGTGTATTTGTGTAAGTGCAGAGAACAATAGAGCACTGATTTCCGATAGCGACTGCAGAATAAAGGCTCTGCACTGCAGCCTGGGGTAAATAACGCAGCCTTTATCGACTTCCTTGAGAAGAGGACTAGCTCCAACCTTGCCATGCATTTTAATTTCGGTTTTAAGGTAAAGACTCTGGGTACCCAAGGCATAAAGATGCAGATGAACAGGATGAGAGCGGAGGTCTGCTGAATGAAAATGGCAAAAACCAGAGATAGAGAAGACAGGTAAAGTCTGCACCCACCATGGTCACAA
The DNA here is from genome assembly GCA_035582835.1 of Phoebastria nigripes. Classification (NCBI taxonomy): domain Eukaryota; kingdom Metazoa; phylum Chordata; class Aves; order Procellariiformes; family Diomedeidae; genus Phoebastria; species Phoebastria nigripes. The sequence continues at coordinate 1,299,905 of JAYKAV010000289.1, read as the reverse complement.
GAGGAAAGTTACCTGTTAAGCTGTCACAGGTTTTAGAGTGGTTGTTGCACTGGCACGGCTCGCAGGTGGTTTCGTTAAACCTGTAGTATCCATCACTGCACCGGTCACACTTCAGGTCCGTGACACCAACTTTACACTGGCATTTCCCAGAGCTGCACAGAGAAAAACCAACAGTGAAATCTGGATGTGCTGGGAGGCATCCAAAGTACAAACCTGTGGTCAGTGTTTTGGACTCCCTTTCCAGAGCAGGGAACTCTCTGCAGAAATGCCTGCTGGAAGCGGGACGTAAAACCCCTGGGCAACAATTTCCAAAAAGTGATGGCGAGTTCAAGAAAGGCTGAGTCTCTGCAAAACCAGTTGCCCTGACAGCATTTCCAGCTGGGCACCAGAAAACATCACTCACTCTGGAAAGCCTTGGCCTAAAGCCGTCCCCATGCATCAGCCCCCAGCAGATGCCCCAACAGCCCCTCTCTGGTCCCACCTGCGCCAGGTCCTGCAGGACACTGGGACACCCGTGCTCACTACACCCGAGCGACAAAAGAGCACCCACATGGATAATCACCTGCCCTCCATGTGGGCACCGAGCGGCACATCCCGGATTTTCAGGTGAGTGGACAATTCCCTGCTCACCACCTGCTTTCCCGGCTCTCCCCCAAGAGCCAGCGCAGCAGCTCAGGTGTCTCACTCGGGTTTCAGCCCAGGCAGGCGTCAGCCACCTGCACTCCCTCCGCTTCTCCTCCGTGATCCTATTTATCCCTTCCACGCAACATCCCCACGGCCACACGGGCAAAGCCCCTCTCCCCAGCCAACTTCTACCCAGTAGGAGCCAGGGAAAGCCAGAGAGGGTTTTCCCTTCCCCTGCGGTTTCCACCATAGCTAACCCCAGGCAGGAGCCTGTTTGCTTGGGCACCGAGGCTGACTGTGCGGAGGGTGGAGCTCTGCACAGTTAAAATAGAGGGTATTGGTGTTAGCTGGCACGAGCAAATACCAGGAGGCTATAAAAAGCAGGGGTTATCCTCATTCCTTTGGTTTTCCATGCCAGTCTCTCCACATAGAGGCTTCAAACCCTATCGCTTTCATAAGCAACTTTATATACTAGCAGCATTTAGGCTCAACTCTCAGAGAAATCACAGGAATGGATAAAATGCTCTTTCCCTTCCACCCCCCAGCATGGCGACTGCCAGCTATGGCTTATCCCACCTGCACACGTGGGAATCGCTAACGCCCGAGCCGAGGACGAGAGAGCGCAGAAGTGCCTCTCCGCATCTCCGATAGCCCTGGGGTGACCTGCAGGAAACCTCAACCCCTGCGTGCTGCACAGGGAAGCCAGGACAGCAACCCAAATAAACGTGATGCACAAAGATAATCTATTGCTCTCCCTCGCTCCTCCTGGGGAAGAGTGAGCAATGCACAATTTGCTTCTAAAAGCCCCTAGAAAAATCTGCTGATTAAAACTAATAGAGGCTGAGGCTCCAAATGGCTTGATGCACTGTTGATGTGTTGGTTTTAATTAAAACGCGGTAGATGGCAATGTTTTTGGGAAGACATTGCTTCTGTTAGAAATTAACATAAGTTAGTATTTCTGTTGTTCGTTTGCTTGCCAAAGGAAGAAGAAATACTCAAAGGCACACCGAAACACGGAGCTCAGCCCAAGTGGCTACACAATTAAATAGTTCCAGAATATGAAATTTTAGGAATATTTAATGGACTGATTACAAGAAGGAAAAAGAAATAGGATGTTTTCTTGCTCTCCAGACCATTATCTGGAATTGCAGCAGGCAGATGCAGAATTCAAAGGGATGCCATTAAGCAGCTCAGTATGTTTGACTTCTAAAGAGCTTTTCACAAGACCTAACATTAATCCAAATGTTGTCACAGTGTTTAAAATAAGAGCAAACAAAAAGCAGTTTGTTTTTATTTGCTTCTGACCTCTACCGGACAGATATTCCTGTGAGCGGGCAGGAGACAGGCAGAGCCAAGCAGGGAAAAGCAACTAATTTGGGGGGGATGTGATATTTAGCCTGAAAACACATCTTCTGGGGATGTGCCCTACGAGGAAGACTTTACAGGACCAAGCTCTAGAGCTGTATAATCTTCACCCTCCCAGGCTTCCTCCTGGAGTCCAGGGTGCTCCGTTTTACTCTCTCCTGTCCTTCGATCAAGCCTTTAACTTAATGACACCTTCCTCTTCCTCCCGGCTGGCACCCTTCCATCCAGACTCGCGCTTAATTTCTTTAAAGGAGGGGTTTATTTCCCCAATCACTCTGCTAGAGCTCAATGCAGCATTTTGGGGCAGTGTCCCTGGATTTTACTCGTTAGCTTAAAAATAACAGGAAAGCAAGCTTTCCTTTTTTTTTTTTTTTTTTTTTTAAAAAGACGGTTTTGGAAAGTTTGGTTTTAATGCCTCTCAAGCAGACCTTTTCTCAACATGTTACACATGGCACAGAGCCAAGTTCTGCATGTGCAAGAATTAAATCACTCAGCAAATATAAAGCTTTGCCTGTGGTCATTGCTTCCATAGAATAAAGCCCCCTTACAACACTCCTTTTCATAGCTCCAGTCCAGTAAAGACTGTCAGACACTTTTTAAAGCAAAGGTCAATGATATAAATGCATTGAAACCACCACCAAAAAAAAAAAGTCCTGTTAACAGACCGATTGTGCCCATAAAAATCCAGAAACTTGAAAGAAAAGACCCACAGTTTAATACTTGCACAGTGAGAACTGAACTGGATTTTGAGTATCAGCCAGGAATTTCTTTTTTGGGGGAGGTGGGGGGGAAGGAGGGGGAAGGGAGGAGGGAAACATTTTGATGCAGCAACATCAATTGCTCAACTCCATTTCAGATGATGATTAACTCCACTAAAGCCAGCCAATTTTTACCTCTCACAAAAGAATTGATGGAAGGATGTGTTGGGACAAAAACAGACTTCCAGTAACAAAAGTCTCCTGCCAGCCTTGGTTTCTACTAGATTTTACAAATATACTTACTTTAAAGACCGTGTAGGTAGTGCATATCACCATCACATCATCCATCAATTTTATATACGTTTCCTAATGATTAAAAACATCAACAGCACGAGGGATCCTGGCAGAAGGAGCAGGCAGTGATTAGCTGGCTGGCGGGGACAGGGGCAGACCACGTGCAAGGCTCGGCTCCGACGCCGAGTGATCCAACCCTCCGGGGGTGAGGGCTACATGCCAGGTTGGGGACCCCCCAAGGCAGGAGCTCGTGCATCTAATCGCCTGGCAGCTCCCAGCCCTTGGGCTTCACGTTATGCCTTAGGAGCTGCTGTCTCGATGCCTGCAGGGCGACAGCCCGGGGCTGGACGGCACCCAGGGCAGGCAGGAGGTGGCCACCCAGGGCAGCAGCTTGCCAGCAGGCACTGAGGAGGGGGCTGCAAATAAAAGCAAAATATTGGGCAAGGGGGGGAACAGCCTRCACCCCAAAATATGTCTGCAAAAGCCAGTCTGATTTCACTTCCACCCCCCAGAGCCCCCTTTTACTCCACCCAAGGGCACACAGCCACAGGACGCAGGAAATCCCACCACCCACCAAGCGATCCGTGCCACTAGTGGCGACAGAACGTTCCCCGTGGTGGGATTTTACCYGGGACTGCAGCTTTACAGCTACGGAAGTTACGGGGATACAACAGAGAAACCCCCTCCGTGCATTACTCTGGGTGCTGTTAAACAGGAGGATTGCAGATAGTTTTGACGCCGCTTGGAAGTGTCCTAGGAGCAGAGGACAAAGAACAAGGAACACCTCCAAAATCCCATCTCGTGCCTGGCCTGAAGCTGCAGAGCATCATGCAGATCATTTTCTACCAGGTCTGATGGCCAGAGAAGGACACACCGATGGGACAGGCTCTGCATGTTAGGCAATGCCCTAACCCTGCACCGCTCTGCACAGGACAGATGGGAATTCGAGGCCTCATCACAAGGTGAAAAAAAAAACCCAGCATTAAAATATCTGGGATCTGAGGCAGATCGCAATGTGCAGTTGCATCTGCAACGGGTCTCCAGTCCTCCTCCACAGAAACATCCTTAAGTTAGCGGGGACATGACAGACACAAGATGGATGGGAAGATGGAGGACCATAGCCTTAAGGGCTGTTCGGAGGCATGCTGTGCACAGTTTAATGGTGTAACAGAAAACCCTTAGCAAGCTCTAATCATTTATTTTCTTCCCCCCCCCAAGGAGGAGGGAAGGAAGAAATTAATTTTGAATGTTTTCCCAGCTGCCAGAAAAACCTGGATGCCCAGCTGCCATTGAGAGCCCAGGGGCTGCCTGACCAAGTCAGAGCCAGCCAAAATGGTACAGCACCAAGCTTTTGTGCCTTTATTTTAAACATATGAGACTGGCAAGACATCGGGGCAGAGTCAGAGAAGGAGGGAGCTCCCATGGGTCTCAAACCAGGGCATACCATGCGGATGAGCCACACAAACCGCCCCCATGGCTTTGAAGGAGAGCTTTGCCAAATACATTTACCGTCTTCATCCTGAAGCACAGAGCATACGCACGCTCCCCTCACACCACAGCATCTCCCAGGACCATCCCCAGAAGAGCCAGCGAGGGGCCACGCTGCCCTGGGAAAGAGGAGAGCGAGGGCTCCTGCCAGCCCTTCCCCGACCTGGTGGCATCTCCAGCTTCACCTGCCACCCCGTCCCCTCCCAGCCACTGCCTTGTAAACCTCTGATTACAGATATGCCCATCGCTCATCCCAGCAGGACCCGGAGGTGTTCCTGTACCATATACAATTAACAGCAACGACAGCACTCCCTATGAATGAGGAAAAACACGTTGCTGAACTACGAGCATCTGTAAAACAACCCTCATGAAAAGGCTCTGTCACACTTTGATGGAATAAGACAAAAGGATGCTGCACAAGATTAGGAGGATTCAGAAGAGATGTCGCTAAAAATGGTGCGTTTCTCCAGCGGGCCCGGCTCCTTTTGTGCTGATTTTCTGTGATGTCTGACAGCAGCCAGGGGATAAATCTCACATTCTTCTGGGCAACGTAGAAAAGTTAACATTTGAAGGCTAAACGCTCCAAGACACTTCCATGGAAAACCAACGCTGTTAACACTCACCCCGAGCAAACCGAGAAGCCTCATAACCCATGTGTTGATTTTCCTTTAGGTCAATTAATTTGAATATCAGCACATGGGGAAGCGGGAGAGCCGGAAAAAGCCCCACGTTGGGTTTCACCTCCCCACTCCCTCGGCTCAAATGAAGCCACTGGCAGCCGAAACGCTTTACTGGAGGGGTTAGTGTGACCACGGCCGAGCCCCGCGCCTGCCGCCCCGCTCAGAGCTGCCTTTGTGGAGGGCAGAAGAAGCGGGGCTTTATTGCGGCGAACATTGGGCCATTGTGCGCCGCATTCCTCGCTTTGTGCCGGGGGACGGCATCTGTTTATATGGCAGCCCTCGACGGAGCGGAGACACTTCACAGCTCTGAAAGGCCATTCTGTAAATGTCAAAGGGCCACCTTGTCTGGCCACCGCCGCCTCCGCGGCCTCATCTCCCCCGGCGAGGATGCCCCGCGCTGCTGGGAAAGCCGGGGATCTCCAGCCTGGGGCTGTGCCTTCTCCTCCGGGTGCCCTCCCGGCACCACCCGCCAGGAGCTCGGTGGCTGGGGAGGGAGGAAGTGATGGGAAGAGCACGATGGCCCCAGAGCGCAAGGTGGGATGGGGTCCTCTACGGTTTGGCACAAGGAAGAGCAGCAAAAGCTTAACTAACCACAAAATCTCAACCCCGAACGGTGGGTGCTGGCTTCCCAGAGCATCCCCTGGAGATCATGGCAATATGGGGATGGGACAGGCAACCTCAACGCAGAGGAGGACACATCAATGGGGAAGGCAGGGAGATGGGGCTGGTCCCGACTGGACAAACCAGTTTTGCCCAATGTAGTCTCTCCATCCCCCAGATCACTACTGATGCCTCCTCACAGGCAGCAGAAAAAGGCACGGGCAACAAGCACTGCCTGAAATCAGGCTGGGCACCACCTTCCCCAAACCAGAATTCAGCCATAAGAGCTGAAAAAGTTGAGCCAGTATTTTTTTTATGAGGGCAGTCAACGTTTTCCAGAGTGGCGAGTCTGCAAGAGACAACACAGGAACRGCAAAGCGGCTGGAAAATCAACAAAATAACAGGATTTCCAAGAAGCCACAATTATTGTAGGGGAGATGATAACAATCTACCTTTCCCTGCCGCTGTGTCCAGTCACTCATTCATTTCCCATCCCTGTCTGCAAAATGGGGTGAATGAAAACGGGTGCAGGTACGCTATTTACCTGCTTGTGGGGGAAGAGAGGAGGAGAGCTAGTCAGATGGAAAGGATATAAGAGTCTGTAATAGGAGAGAGATTTAGATAATTAAAGCACACAGAAAAATATGCTCTAACGGGGTATTCTTCTGCTTTTATGATGTCCACGTGTAACAATTTCCGCTACAAAAAAAAAAAAAAAAAAAAAAAAAATCTGTTCTCTGCAGAGTGATGCTGACAAGGCATTACTGGGAGATAATGAGCCACCGCTTGTGCTCAGCCAATCCATAAAAGGGAGAGCAGTCTTTTTAAAATAGGGGAAAAGGGGCTTTTTTTGCTTATGTTTTTCTTTTTTTTTTTTTTAAATAAGTCCTTGAGGAGTTGGGCTCCCAAGGTCTTATCTCCAAAGGGGAGCAGTGCCCAGTGTGGTTTACTGGACTGCTAAAATACAGTAGAATGGAAATACAGTTCCCACGCAAAGAAAAGACATTTCAGAAGTGTGATGACACTCTAAAGACAGAAAATGAAGTTCTTCTCTATGCAAAATGAGAACTCCACTGCCTTCCCCCAAATAACCTCCTGTGGTTGGGATGGGCAGAAGCCCTGGGAACATGAGGGGTCTCTCATCTCAAACCATTGCCACGAGCACCCTTCCTGCCAGGGCTGGTGAAGCTCTGCAAAAGCCTTGAATTTCAATGGATCTGCATTTTCTGATTAACAAATTCTGCCCCGTGTAACTTCACACCGCATGATGCTCAAGGTGTGTCTAGTCTGTGACCCGCCTGGGTGCTTCCCAACGCTATCAGGACCCATGTTCCTTATCRCTTTTCCCCCCCCAAGGTCTCTTGGCATCTTTTCACATCCCACCACCTCTGCAAACCCAGTGGGCGGCTCTCCCTGCCCAGCACCCCCAAACTCCCTCAGAAACCCCAGCCCTTATTCAAAGACCTTAACAAAGAACATTGTCCAGTGTTGCTGACCTTACTCTCACCAGCAACGCTCTTGCAAATCCATATGAGTAAGGGTCACAAGATCAGCCTCTCCAAAGAGAAGGCCACTACAAAGAAGGCATACAGGGATGGAGACTGCCCAGCTAACAGCACTCCCCTTTCAGCCTCGCAGCACCCCTGCTCCAGGGGACAGCCACGTACAAATGCTCTCAGGGACGCTCTGCCTTAATTCTTTTTAATACGAACACAAACCATGAGATCCCCTTGAGGGGGCAAAACATCTCTGAATTAACACTTTAGCATTGAGAGGCATGCTTTATCTTTTTTCTTTTTTTTTTTTCAACAGAAATGAGTGACAGGAGCTCTCTCTAACATGACTTCTGCCGAGCCTGCGGCACGAACCGTGCATGAACCAGGATCACACGCTGCAGAGCTGTCTCCCCAGCCAGCAGTAAGGAAAGGCTGCTCAGTTCGCAAAGAAGCAGAGCTCTGCACGCTTGGGCAGCGTGTTTCATCGCAGGACATGAACCAAAGCTAAGGTCACCTCCAAGCAGTGCATCAGAGCCTCTGCTTCCCATCGCCCATCTGCTTGCGGGGAAACTGAGGCACAGGCAGAGGGAGCAACTTAAATTGATTTGCGGACCCCAATTTCACATGCATCTCTTTTCGTTAGGGACAATGATAGCATTATATGTGTGTCTAGTTGACAGCTATATTTTTAAGGGAACTGAAAAAACCTAACCCAGATTAGATGGTTAACCCAGGTTTAGCTAAACCACATGGCAATCCTTCAACACCCACAGCAGCCGCAGCGCTCTCCTTGTTTGCTAGCGCAGGTAATGGTGCAACAGGAGTTGCATCACCTTGTCTTCCCTGGGACCGGAATAAGTTAGTTTAACACACAAACAACCTCCCAGGGAACTGGGGAATTGAGGGCTGAACCCTTCTGTAGCGCAGCGGCGTCTCATAGCATCTTCTCTGCTTCGCAGCCCTTCTCCTCCGCTCACATCCCAAATCGTGGGGTGCGAAAGCAGCCGTGCGGGGACACTTGCTCGTGGGCTCAACATGCTGTCCCTGTGGCTGTGGGGCCATGCTGTGGAGAAAAGCCACAAAGGTCTGCACGCTGGGCTAGGAAAACCTCGAACGAATGCCTTGCAAGAGGTATATCAGGGTAATGCCACCTCTCCCTCCCTGCACTGGGGCGCAGGGAAGCCCTGCACCAGCACACAGCAGATGAGCCGGTGGGGCCCCAGACCGCTGGGATGCCCTGGGCTACACTTGGCCAGTTTTTACTCATGTTTGCAGACCAGTGTGGGGTTGGCCAGTGCTGTTAGCAAGGTGAAAATAGATAAATAAAAAAAAAAATGCAGAGTCATCTGAAATCTCCTGCTCACCAGGAGGGTACCACACACTGCATCTTTCAGGCTGGGCTCTTCCTGCGTGCAGTCCTGCTCCTTTAAATAAATCAGCCAGAGGACAGGTTTACACAGGAAAATTATTTCCGTGTGCATTTAAATAGCTGCGCCTGTACAGCTCCTCATGTCGGCGCACGATTGCTGCTTTGCAGCAGGGAAAGGCTTCCCCCGAACCAAACTCCTTTCCTCTTGCCCAGGAAGCACCCCACCACGTCCTGGGGCTGCCGCCGCTGTGCCAGCTTGCCGTGCCACGAGTCCGCTGGGGACACGAGTGGCATTTTGGGCAAAGCCTCACCACAGGACGCAGAGGGCAGGGGTGTGCCGGGTGCTGCAGAAATGCTGCAAGGAGCCCCAGCGCTCCCACCGCTGCCCTGGCCGGTGGGGCTGGAGACCACCGTCCCCCACAGACCACCTCTGGCTTGGCTCCTTGCCCGGCCATAGGGAGTGGGAGATGAGAGTTCAGGCACAGGACTCTGTTCACATAAAGAAAAAAGAAAAATAAATGCACAGGGGTGCAAGCCTGAGAGATGTGGGCTGGGCATGGTGACCTTCTCCGGGAGCATCACCTTCACCTTTGCCTCCTCCACCAGGTAGGGACATTCCTGCTCCCTCAGAGGAGGACAGACAGACGGACAACACAGCTTTCAACTCGAGGTGCCCAAAAGATGGTGAGAGATGCAGCGGGTGGGGGACAGCTCCTGGCTGGGGTCACATCGCCACGGGCTGGGGCCATCACCAGGCACCCTCCCCACCCAGGCACTGTCCCCCAGGCTTTGCCGCGGGAGCACAGCCCTTCCAGCTCAGCCCGTGCACCCACATGAGTCACCGTCCTCGTTCTCCACTACTCCGTGACCTTGACCACGGCCCTTGAAACTTCAGCTTCTTTCTCCACCCTTCCTCTATGGACTATGAACACTTCCAGGCCACAGCTATCTTTAGCAAGCATCCAACCCAGTGAAATGTGGTTTTATCTGAGGTTTCTAGGCGTTACCGCAACAGGGACAACACATTCCCCCTCTCCGAGACGTGTCAGCCCTCTCCAAGCAGCCCAGGATTGCATTCAGCCCCACAGCAAGCTCCAGCTTCAACTACACACAGCTTTTCATCTAACAAAAAAATCACCCAAACCAGAGCACAGAAATCCTCTACCATCCCAGAGGGGGATCTGTGTGGATCTCCCCAGATAATCAAATTTAAAACACCACCAAAATAGACCTTTGATTAGCGGCCGTGGAGTCCGTTCACAGCGACAGCATGTCAGGTCAATGTTCACTCCCAAAATCAACTGTCTGCCTCGGGAAAGGGATTTTTTTTATTTTTATTTGATGGTCTGCGTTTGAGGTCTAGTTAATAAACAGTGTACTTGGGTGTGCCATCTGGCCAGCCATATAGCATGCCTAGAAATAATACTAATAAATCATCATATGGTGGTGCTTTAAAAGGCAGTTTTACAAAAGCCTGGGCAAGCTGATTGAAACCTATCAGGCACGTTTTGTGTGCCCCGAGAGCTCAGCCTTCAGGCAGTCTGCCTCTCAAACCAGCCACTGTCAAAAAGCATCAGAGTCCAAAATTACGCTGCTGTTTTACTCAGAGACTCATCTGAACAGTGGCYGCTTTTTTCTTAAGCCAGCACGCAGAAGTTAACTTGTGCAAGTTAGAGTTGGGCTGGCGCTTTACAAAATAAATAAATAAAAAATACAACTTACAGTATTTTTAATGTCAATGGAACAGAAGCTGGTTGCTGGTGTTGGGCAACGCTTGTGTGCCTCATCCCAGTTGGGGATTGCCTGGAGAGATGGAGGGACACGCACCACTCCTCCAGGCACTCGGCGGCAGGTAGACGTCAAACCCAGAGCTCCAGACCCAGCTTCCAGCACAAGAGCCAAAAATCTCATTCCTGGATTCACACACACATCTCCTTGCAATGCAGAAGAGGCTCTCCCACCCATCGGGACAGACCCCGCCGCAGGGAGGCACCCYGGTACCCCCATCCCAGATACCTCCCCCCATCCATCCCAGCCACAGACAAGCAGTAGATGCCTCTAGTCCTGTACGTCTGCCATCCGCAGCCGCCCCGCTTTAATGCAATAGAAACGATGGGTGCATTTGCCCCGCCAGATTTTGCATCCCACTTCATTTTCCCATACACATCGCTATGCACCAGGCTGCCCATCTCGCAGCCGTACTGATGCCCCCAGCCCTACGACACAGACAACTGACCTAATTTTCCTCTTTTTTAAACACCCAGAGGTCACCTTTGTCTGCAGCAAACCCACTGAGCACAGAAGAGAAACACAGAGCGATCCCTGTTAACATCAGTCCTCCTCCCCAAGTCTTCCTCCAAATTTTGCCCTAAGCTGCCTCTTCTAAATCCCTGAGGATCCACATCCCCCACGTCCCTCAAGGCTGTAAAATGGTGCTAAAGAGGAGAAGCTAGGGAGGTCCTCTGCCATTCCTGGGTCCATACACATCGGGGTTGGGTGCGATGGCTCACTACGTGCATGAACTCCACCTCGTTCTCCTTCATGACTCGGAGGATCTCACCTGAAGTTCCCGAGGGCGTTTCTTGGCTTGCTCCACACAGCGAGACATGGGGAGACGTCACCGACGTCCATGCTTTGCCTGCTGCCCGGTGACTCTAAGTCGGGGCGAGAACGCTCCCTCCCAGTTAACCCAGTTGCTCCAGTAGCACCTCCCTCCTCTCCCAGCTCTCAGAGATAAGATTTGCCCCATCTGCCTTTCTGCCCAATTTGCCTTTCCAGTAGATCTGCCCAAACTCAGATTTTCTAGTCTGTGGCAAACCCTGATGCTTCCCGGCACATCTTCCCATACCTAAAACAACCACTAAAAAAACCAAGTGAAAAACTCTACACTTTCCACCCCCAAGAATCACCTTTTTTAGTAAGAAGGTCACTCTACTCAACTGGAGCATTGCTTTTAAGTTCTGATTTTTCAGAGCGTATGCAAGCAGAAAAATGCAGCATTGAAACAAAAAGGACGGACATCAACACAGGCTTTGGGTGTTTGGAGAAAAAAAAAAAAGTATAAAATAATTACAAACAGCATGTCCCTGCAGAACATTTTGATTCTGACTCAGCCCCAGCCTTGGCAGGAAAGTGCAGGTGTTCAACACACGCTGAGCCTGGACCAAACCCTAAAAGACAACAAGGCTGATGCCGGCGCAAGGCAACCAGTGCAGAAGCCCATTGCATCTGCACGCAGGTATCGCTTCCCTTGCAGGGCCCTGGAGAAGGGTCGGGGTCTCCGGGAACGCCTTTGCTGCCAACTTTCTGGTGCCCAGGAAGGCTGGAAGTTGCTGCAGGGTGGTTTGATGGGGGGGTCTCCTCCAAGGAGAGACCCTGCATCTCACTGCCMTGCGAGCACGTGCAGGGGACCCAAAGGGTCTGGCTGCTGCTCAGACCATTATTTGCAGGAATAAAGTGAAACCCTCAACTCAGCAACGAATCTCTAATGACTGACAGATCACTGAAGTTGGGAAAAAAAAAAAATAATTGCATGCTGGCTTTTAAAAGGCAAAATGTGAGGGTGGGTAAGGTGAAATGAAGAGGAACACATTCATTATACAAGAGCTCAAAGCATCAGCTACGGCGACTTTCTTGACACCGCAAAGGAGAGGAGGTGGCAGGGTTAAACGCCAGGCAAGGCAGGAGCCGACACTGCTGTCGATAGGGACTAATGGGATGGACAAGGCATTAGAGGAGAGGTTCTGCTTCCGTACAACTCAGAAATGCAAGTTAACTCCCTTGTGGGCTGCCAGGGCTTTTGCCACAGCTATGGATATTTATATAATCCAGATCTTGARAGAGAGGAAGAATATGCTTCATGAATTTTTATAAGGCCAGCTTCCTTCCTGCTTTTTCTTTTCTTTTTTTCTTTTTTTTTT
>JAYKAV010000289.1:1258489-1282308 GCA_035582835.1 Phoebastria nigripes | reverse complement strand
ATTGCTTAGAGGCAGGTGGAGGAAAAGAAAAGGTTTACAGTTTGCTACAGCAAGGGACACGCTGCTGTATGGGAGACAGAGATTTAATATGCAATTTCAGTTAGCTGCAACCCTGAATTGAATAACTATTATGCAAATGTTGTAGCTTACTAATAAACTGGAGAACAGTTATCTCTATTTTTTTATTGTACTGGATAGACGCCATGGCTGCCCCAAGCAGCGCCAACACGACCGAGAAGGCGCCAGGTTTGCGGGACCCGGGGAGCGCAGCGCCCTGCGACCCCTCGGCGCGGCCGCCGGCTCCCCGAGCTCAGCAGTGCTCGGCGCGAGCCCCTCCAGCCCACCCCCCGTTCTCCAAATCCCACCAAGGCAAAGCCCTCCCCTGCAAACCCCAGCGACGTCCCAGCCTGAGCCAGGTCTGGCGTGACACCACGTCCCTTCATCTCCTGTCCCCTCCTAGTACTTAAGTAGGGCTCGTTCTGGTGTAAAAATAATTTCTCGAATTATTTTTTCACATCCTTTCAGACTTCCAGCGGTTTAAGTCTTCGCACGTATTTTAAGCGTGATTCCTTCTCCCATCCAAGCCACTTAATGAATGAATAATTTAAAAACAGGTAAAATATTTACAAATGGTAAAAGAAGAATCACTATGAAACACACGAAGATGTCTATATGAAACCGTATTTGCCGGGGACATCCCGAAACAGTGCAAATCCTACAATGAAGTCACCTACTCACTGGGAGCCAACACGGAAAATCCAAGATGCACATTTTTTGTTAAAAGAACGTGCGGCTGAAAGAGCAAGCTGTGAAGTCCCAGGATGCTATTTATTGTCCTGCTTCAAAAACATCCCCTGGGAGACAGCCATTTTCTATTCTCTGGACTAGGAAATGGGAAAAATAAATAAATAAATAATTTATATATATATATACACACACACACACACACATATATATATATAACCTGAAGGTACCGTTAGTTTTTTGGGTGCTAGAGGTGCGGCAGCAGCGTGGTTTCTGCAGCGCGGTGCTGCAGGGCTGGCTGAAGCAGGCACCAGCAGATATCCCACTGGATTTAAAATAGCAGTAACGATGCCAGGCTTGGGGCATCTCCTGCCACGTGTTGATAGAGGCAAAGCCAGACRTCTCCTCCCTCCATCGTTTGCACCCTAATTCCTCCCCCTGCACACGTGGCTCAAGGTGAGGAGCCCAAAAGCCCAGGCAGTCCGAGGCGGCACTCACTCCTTGATTACCGAACGCTTGCAGTTACACTGGGTTTATACCGACGTAATCTCACCTCACACCAGTCTGACCTCCCAAATATTAAAACAAACGCCGACTCAATATCCCATCCGTTTGCACAGAGAGGATGAAGCTAGCGTATTCACTGCGCGCYGCCGCATCCCATCCCTGGAAGGGCTCTGTTTTGGTATTAATTTAGCAGTTTTCGCCCCTCTCCCCCTACTTTATTCCCAAATTCAAGCCCTACCTTCTCTCCCTCCTCCCTCATTTCCCCTTCTCAATCCCTCTCCAGGCACCATTACTGACAACACAGGAATAAAGGGATCAGGCAGCAAGTTTAAAAATCTATCCAGGGCCATTTCCTTTCCCCTTGTAATTAAATTGTGGAACTCATTGTCAGGGGATGTTCTGGGAGCCAGAAATACCTACGGCTTCAAAGGAGGACTGGATAAGCTCACGGAGGACAGGTCCGCTGGTAGCTGTTAAACACAGGGATCTGGAGGAAGCATCCTGATGGGAAAGTCCCCGAAACACCGGCTGCAAAAAGTCAGGATTATGCCCTGTCCTCTCRGCATCTTCTTCTGGCCAGTCTTGGATAGGTGAAGCTTTGGTCTGACCCAGCCTGGCAGTTTTGATTTTCTCCCCGTTTCCACTGTTCAGGGACGGTGGCAGCTCCAGTCCTCTCCCCAAACACACGAATCCCCCTTAAACAGTTAGCCATGGCTATTTCCACTGGGAATTTTTTCTTATTACAGCCAAAGATGCAGCTGTGCTGCACCGCTGCTCTTTCCCCCTCACTTCTCAACAGGCTATTTCCCTTAACCCCGAGAAGATATTTCATCCCCTCAATACGATCCACTGGTGGGCTAAACCTCCCCCAGCAAACTGGACGAAGGTCAGGACGGTGCCGTCCCAGCACGGGATATACGATAACGAGAGCATCTGCGAGCCTCGCCACAAGCTGCCATCTGTTAAAAGAGAAGGTCCTATTTATCCCAGCCCTTGTAAAACAATTTACTGAGCTCCAGCCCATCCCTTCCGCATCTCTGATGCCTCCGTCTCAGTGTGGTCAGCTCTTGCCCTGGACTGGCTTTTGCATTCAACTCTGTCGTTCCTCACTTGGGTAGCTGAGTGCTACCAAGCTGATGCCATGAACACAGGAGATGTTATTCCAGTGTAACAATGCTTTTGCCTTCAACCGTTGCAGGCAGCATACCTTCAACCCATGGCTTGCAGCAGGTCTGAAAGGGTAGGGGCTGGTTGAGCTCTCCCGCAGGGAGCTGAGGAACATCTCCCATGGGCTAAGAGCTCCTGCAAGAGCGGGACCAGAGATGAGCTGATGCTCTGTAACTTCTTAAAGAGAGGTGTGCTGCCAAGTCCTAGGATTCATTCGCATCTAGACGGCACTCCACGCAAAATAATAGTTGGCTCTTGCATTACAAAGGTGCATTAAAGTGCCCAGATCTGTAATTCACTCTCACTTGAGGCTACAAGGTAAAGCCAAAGTGTTAGGAAGAGGATCTCTGCCTACCCCCCAAAAATTTTATATGCGTATATATACGTGTCTTCTGTTATTCTGCATTCACTTTATTACTGAGTGCATCAGATTCAGGGGACTTACGGACTCCATCAAGCTCCGGGCACTGCAGAGTCAGGCGTGCGGCTGGTGAAGAGAACAGCATCGCTCACATTAATGCTGTTAAGAGCTTTACACGAGTCACTTGTGTTGTTCCATAAAAGGATTGTATGGGTCAACAGGGGGGAAAAGACAAGGACTTCTCGATGCTTATACATCACGTGTAATATCGTTAAAAGATTAAACATATTTGTTGAAGAAAATTAAATCAGATTAAATCTCTCTTATCACTTGGAAAGAAGTGCAAAGCCAAGGTCCCAACTCCCGGGGTCACCAGCAGCCACACAAGCACTTTTCATCAGCGTGAAGCAGGCGGACTTGGGGTTTCAGCCAAACTCTAGCTCAGCCCAGACCACGTCACCCCTCTGCCTGCGCTTCGCGTTTTCAAAGGGATGCGGCATCGCTCCCCGCTTCGGTTCGCAGCCCTCCTACCCCACCAGCCGTGAGCAGAGCGACCGCTCCTCTCCGTCGGCTAACCACAGCCAGGACTCTCAGGCCTTAAACAAATGCAAGGGCTGCTTACTCCTGGATTAGTTATTTTTATTCCTTTCCTGCACCTGCAATTGAACGTACAGGCATTTGGTTTCTGAGGAGTTCCTGAAAGCTCCTCCGTGCGACGCAAGCACCGAGCAATTTTGCTGCTTCCCCTTCCTTTTTGATGCTAAACAAGTTAGCAACCTGCGCAGCGAGCTTTGAACCTGCTCATTCCCCAGTAAACGCGCATCAAAGTCAGACTCACAGGTGTAAAGCTGTCTTGGGAGACTAAAAGATCAAACCCTGCAAACACAGGCAAAAAAAAAAAAGAAAAAAAAAAAGTAAAATATGGATTCTCATTAACCTCGTATTCCTCCTGCACTGGGAGATCCCCAGCTCGTGGCACCGCCAGGGCTGACAGCAGGGCAAAATACCCGAGGAGCTCCCATCGACGAGACAAGAAGATGTCAGGAGAAGCAGAAGCGGTCCAGTAGTTATTAAGAACCAGGTTATAAAGCAGGAGGCTGGGCAGGAGGGGTTACACAGCTGCAGCTAGAGAATTATTCCTACGTAACAATAAATTTCCATACGCAGACAAACCCTTCGGGTCTCTCACTAAGCAGACTGCGTACAAAGAAGAATGCGGCCCTAAAATGTTTATGATACAAGAAGCTACAGTAACTTCAGATAGATYAAGTAAATGCTTGAGGATTAAAACCTCAACAGTTAAAAAATGGATCCAAGTCTTTTAATTAATTTGAAAATAGTTTTGTTAGCATTTTACTTTAGTTGGTTAGATTTTCCCACTAATATTTCCACAAACGTCTGCAACCGTGTAAATATTCTGTGTTTCTGTTTGAAAATCTCTGTATTTTTTACCACCCAGCGTGTGACACAGCCAGCCCAGCTCGGGGTTGAGGGATAAACAGGATGAAATGTAACTTTGGCAAATACCTCCACAACAGCACACAGCAACCCCGGCAGCTCATACCCTCCTCACAGACGTACTTTCTGCAGCACCTCTCAGGAAATTTAATCGTTTTGTCAGCAAAATGCTGTAGTTCGAAGATCAAGACACCTCACACGGGACGGGGCTGGGAATTTATGAGCAGACTTCCATTTTAATATCGACCGTGTCCTAGCAGAGAAAGGGATTAAAAAAAAGCTGCATGAATAATATGAACTATAATCATCTGCTGAAGTCTCCGTGTGCTCAGATCCCTGCAAAAAGTAATTAAAATCACAAACTTTACTCGGCGCTTTGGGGAATTGCAGCTAATGAACGAACGCGTTAATTTATACAGGAGCTTTAAAGGCGCTACCAAGAAAAAACCTGAGCAAGGATCGTCCTTTCAACCGTTTGTATTTGGGCTATAAAGTTGTGTTGCATGAATAACCAGCAAGAAAACAGGGGTTAGGAGATGAGTCGGAGGATGAGCTCAGCTGAACCCCCCTTTTATCGCCTCCCCGCCCTTCCCAGCGAGGCTCCCAGCGCGCAGCCGGGGCTGCCCCTCGCCTGGGCGAGGGAAGGGGTCGGGGTTTAGCTCGAGCTGGCTCCTCCAGTCCAGCTCCAGGCTCCTGCACGGGCTTGCACGTACGTGAAAACCCAAGTTACCAGCCTTCACTGCTGCTGCTTTCCTATTTAAACAACACAACTGCAATGCAGACAGCCCCCAGGATGGACCCTGCAGGATTTAGGTGCGTTAATAGGCTACGATGGGGAAGCTCTGCCCTTGCCGCTCAGCGGTCCGGGAAGCCGCAGGTCTCCAAGGTCATCCAGGTGAGCACCTCCCAAAGCCACCCATCTGGAGATGACGGCAACGACCACCCCTCGCTTCGGGGGGTTTGCTCCCACTTCTACAGCCGAGAGAAACGGGGTGCCCTCCTGGTCACCGACCCTGCTCTGCAGGGGAGCCCAGGGATAAATCACCCTGTCAAGGAGAAATCCCTCGCTCCTTAAATTTTTGGCCCAGACRTGGCTGGAGCAAAAGAAGGGGGGAACCCCTCAGGTATGTTTGCATTTCAAGTAGAGGAGCAATGCACAAGCCAAGTCACTACCGTTAGATCTTTAAACAGAAGGCTAATAAGGCCTTTTTAAGCCTATAACTCTCCATATTAAAAGAATTAATTTCTTTTCTTCCCCTCAACACTGGTATAAATTGGTTCAAGCCCCACATAGGGCTCATGCTGAGATAAAACAGGCAGGTGACACCAGCCCAGGCTCAGAGCCATGCAGAAGGAGGTTTGCCCCGGTCCCAGGGATGTACCCGATTCCCTCCTCAGTTTTCAAAAGCCAGAAATTTTTACATGCTTCTCTGCTGTGAACGTCCAAACCTTTCAAGAGCTGCCTCCGTACGGCCCCGAGATGTGCTGATGTGCCGTGAYGTCCCGGGGGGGAAACGCCACATCACCGTAGGTTAAGCAAAGAAAAGGATTTGTGCATCCTTCTCGCTCAGCAACAAGCTGCAGGCTCCTCTGGGTGACACCTCGGCGAGGGCTCGGTAAAGCCTTTTGTTTAAATAACGGTCRGGTTCGCTGCTGAAACTTGTTGCAGTAGAGATAAGCAAAACTTTCTGTTCCTGATGCACTTGACAGCATCCACTTGCCCAGCTGCGGTCGGAGGCACCACCTGCCAAACAGCCCCAGCTCTTCCTTGGCGGCAGCCGCTGGGCTGAGAGCGGATGCTCCAGCAGGACAGCCCTGTCCTCCTCCTCCTCCTCCTCCTCCCCAGGTAAGCTGTTGCAGATGTCCCTCCTGAGCAATTCACACCCCGACAGCATCAGCGCTCCCCCGACGCCTTTTGCAGGCTCCCAAGGCCAGGCAGCAGGAACAGCCAGGTAAGGAGTTTAAGACCCCCCCGCTCCGTCCCCTTTCTCAGGGATGAGTTGACCCAAGCCAGGGCTGCTGCTGGTCGGGACCTGCAGGAACGAGCTCAGGCACCACTAAAAAGGGATAACAACAACAAGGTGCTACACTGGGGCAACTGGGTGGCTCCTCCAGCGTTGCAACTGGTGCTGCTGGAAGGCGAGCGGTGTGGGATAAAGCAGCTGAACAAGGCAAAGCTAACTGGAAAGAAATATAAAAGCAAAAGAGCAGGATATAAAATGCAAAAGCAAAAGCCAGCAGGCTGGCGGGAGCAGGGGAAAGGGAAACCAGTTCTGCAACACCCATCTTCCACCAGTACAAAGACAACTCTGCACGAAACCATCTGATCGCTGCCCAGCCAAATAAGCCCGAAAGCTCAGTTCAGCGTCTGGCACGCCACTTTAGCCCTCGCGCCCAGCTGAAACAGCACAAACCGTCTGAGTCTGCCGAAAGCCCCACAACRCTGTCGGGTCTGTACAGGAGAGCTTCGTCCTCGAGCCACCTTCCTCTGGCATTAATTTGTTGTGACTGATCCAGACACTGTTGATGCTGGTATGAACCGGTGCAAAACACTCAGGAGTCCTCACCCAAGGCTCCCAAGGGCTCTGCCTTATTAAAAGCATCTTAAGTTCCCATCCATCAGCTGCCCACCCGGTGCAGCCACCGGCCTCTTCCCACAGCACCTCACGGGTCTCCTGCCGAGAAGCAAGGACCTCCAGCAGAGGATGGAGAACGGGCAGCCGTAACTTCTCAAACCACCACAGCTGGTCTTGCTCTAGATGACTCCTGYAGAGGAGAGGACTTTCCTACTGCCAAGAGCCATCAATGAAGGTAAACCTTCAGGCAGATTCGCACAGGACCCAGAATATGTGAGTTTTGACCATTTAAACAGCGATATAGAAAATTTGAAGGCTGCATTCTCTGTCTTTGCTCCTTTATGTCACATCAAGGCTCACCCAGGAGCCGTGGTGCAGAGACGATGCCAGTGCAGGGGTGAAGAGCCCAGTCCATGGGCCAGCACGCAAATCCTGGCCTGGCTTTATCACCTTATTTCCCTTCACATTACCAGCTCTGACCATCACCCGGTGAATATCAAGACGTATTAAGGCAGCATCCCACTGGCAGGAGAGCTGCGTGCTGGGAAGTTAAACAATACAAGTGATTTCTCCTTGCTTGAATTAACAAATAAAAACTTCCTTGCAAGGAATTCCAGTAAGATGCAGATTACAGCCACTAGATACCTTAAATATATCACAGTTAAGGAAGGCATCACCAGAGACCTGCACTCTCCATCACTAAGACGGTTACAAACTGCAAGTCAAGAAGGGCAAATCTTCTTCAATCCCAAACCTCCAGGTGAAGCATGCAGAGGACAACTCCTTTGCTCCACTAACGAAGCCGGGGCTTGCCTCCCCTCTTTATCCAAGAACTTTTTTGCACAAGCTCAGTAGCTGTTGCTTGTTCTCCCCTCCCCGGGCTGCCAGGGCTCCGCTCCYGGGGAAGCTGCACAGGCTGCAAAGCAGGGACTTTGCCCAGCTTGCAAGGAACTAATCTGCCCAGCTGCAGGAGCTGCCTCCTGCCTGCACATTTGTCTGACGCAATTAAGTTACTTAAAACAAAAATACATTGCTGCAAAGCGTGCTGCCTTCCAGAGCCTTTTCCCCTCTGGACCTTGCCTGCTGACAGGCCTGCAGATGCAATAGCTTCTCCATCCCCGAGTCACCACAATTAACTCCTCGTGCTCTCAGCAGGAGTGGATGTGACCTCCAACCTCCTCCTTCCAGACCACCCCAGACCCAGCTCAGTGCCGAGCATCCGCTGAACTACCCACCCCGAGAGCTACGGGGGTGCAGGCGAGTGGGTTTTGCACTCCCGGTCCATCGCCGCCCCAGGTCTGTGCTCACGCTGCCTTCGAGAAGAAAAGGGAATGGCCAAGTTCAGACTGCTGTAAAACCATTTTTTGCATAGTACAGAAATCATACAGCAGGCGATAAGGCATCTGCTTCAGCAGCCTCAGCTGCTGTGGCTGAAACCTGYGCCCGAGGGAGGTGAGCTGCTGGGGACCGTGAGAGCCTACATCCCTCCAGGTAGGTACATCACCGTACGAGCTGCAGAGCTTGGACCTCTGGGGAGGTTTCCCAGTGAGGTGGCAAATACACATGGCTGATCTCACTGCAAAACGCATCTTTTTTTGGTAGCAAAGACATAACCCAATTCCTTTACACCAGGTGTAGCCATGGTGTAACCAGGTGCTCCATCGACGTACAGAGGGAGCTGCAGCCTTCCCTCGCCACTGACACCAGGCAGAGTTACCAAAGCTTGGTGCAACATAGGATGGATGTGGTAAGAAGTCATCCTTTTTCTTTCTCTCATTTAAAGCACTCTTTCACTGGGAGGAAAGACAAAAGCGTGGAGATGCTAACAGCAACAGCGCAGGCGTGCAATCAATCCATAATTCGATATGAAAATGCTGGGAACCGTGTCCTCGCCCAGCGAGAGGCAGAGGAGGACTCTGCATCTCCTGGAAGCAGCAGATGCTCCCTCGGAGGGCTGCCACGGCCACCCGGCCAGCGCTGGGGCACGCACGACCTCTGGAGAAGGCCTGCACCTTTGAAGGCAGCATAAGTATCACGCCCAGGTTTCCCTCCGAGCGAGCAGGAGCGCTTTTTAAACTGCTCTAATCATTCCCCAAGATGGGAGATGCCTTCAAAGGGAGACTTTGGGCATCCCCAAGAAGCTGAAGATGGACTGAGGGGGTTCCTGCTGCTGCAAGACAAGAAGCAAGGTCAGACCCTGAGTCCCACCTCAGGACAGGATCAGCTCCTCTGATGCGCCCTGTGGACCACAGGACCAGGCAGATGTGTCCCCATGTCACCGGATAATTGCGCGGGCGCTTCCATGATGGAGCACAACACCCCCTCTCCACCCAGCTGCTCCTGAGCAGACCTCCCTTGTCTCTGCGGCAGGACAGCCACGGCAGCTACGATGAACAAGAGCCAACGACAACRTGAGCAGTTCTCTTTAAATCCTTTCAAGACAAAATTGCTGAAGGGGCTCRTGCACATCTTCTCAGCCGTTTTAGCACAAAGTGATGCTCTCCGCAGGCACAGGGCAAGGGGCCACCGYGCACAGCTCTGCACGCAGGTGGCAAGAGGCATTTTTACAACTTTTTTTGCTTTTCTAAGGAGGAAGGGAGGGCAGACTTGCTTTGGAGGGTTTTAGGCTATTTTACGTTTAAGCTTGTGGAGAAAATCTGCAATGAAAACTTTCATCAGTAAGTCCAGCAGGTGCCCAGGGCAATTCCTTTCAAGATTCAGCTCCTCCACCGGAGGAGCAAAGGGACAGACCCGTTACCAAAGCCTTCTTTTATCTACGGTGTTAATAAACACTCACTGAAAGTGTTAATAAAAAGCAGCTTTACAGAGCCTAAGCTAAGACCCCGTCCATCTCGGCTCATTGCCTTTTCAAGCTTGGAGATCAAGTGAAGCCCCAACATCACAGGATGCATTCCCAATACACCTTCCTAAGTTTTTTCCTACTCTAAATAAACATATTTAAATGCAGACTTTTATTCATCACAAACAGCAAAGTCTCTTTCTTCCTCTCTCGTTCACTTTAAAGGCTGTGCAGAGGAAGGGAGAGGGGACTTGAAGAGAGACGAAAACCTTTTGACGGTCTGAAGCCAGCGAGTCCCGGTTCTCTCATTGCTCCCAAGCTCAGTTCCAAGTTTAATAAAGGTGTTTTGTCTCCTTGCTTAATAAGTGGAATTACCATAGCAGAAACTCCAGCGGGGGAGAGGGATAGCACGAAGCATGAGTAATCACAACTGGTTTCGGGCAGGTTTTGCCATTTGGGTCCTGTTTCAAGGTTATGACGACATAGCGCTACGGGCTAATTTGGAGTTACCATAACTCTTGCCAGACAAGGAGCTGTAAGTTATAAGGTGCTGCAAGCAGAGAGAGCTGCTGGGATAGGGCAAAGAAAATGCCTTCCGAGCTGGGAAGAGAGGTTTCCTGCTCCATAAGTTTTATTCTCTTATTTTATAATGCAGCCTTGTGCTTGCTCTGCTACACTTTGCACTGGACACGGTGACGCATTTACTTCCAGCTCGTATCAGGTGACTTCAGCTCCCTCTCTGAGAACTTGTTTCACCTTTGCTTTCACCAAGCACCAGCCAAACTGGGTTGCAGATACTGCAATGAGACAAAATTTGCTGGCAAATCCACGGAGGAGAAATTGAGCTTTCATAGAGGGAACTGATACAGGCCAGGGCACGTCACGGAAAAAAGACACCTGGACGGAGAAAGCCGTCACTTATCACTGGAAGTGGGGAACTGCAGCAGATCCGATGTCATCTGCTGGGGACCCGCTGAGCAGGAGCGGAGAGGGGACATCTCGGTGCATCGAAGCTACACTCCAAACCTTCCTCCATCAACTGCAGGGATGGCATACATTTAGAGAGGACAAATGCACCCCGGGCACACGGAGCAGGGACGGAGTCCACTCGCAGGGGGGTTTCTGAGGGCAGCCGCCAGCCCCTGCCTCCCCCTCACCTTTGCTTTAAATCCCCGAGCTCTGCAGCAGATTAATGACTTCAATCAAGGCTGCACATCGGCTTTTAATTTCTCTCTCCTTAGTCATCATGCCGCTGCCGACACTGACAGACGCTGTAGCTCCGTCCAGTCCTGGCTCCTGCCTCAGCCACGAGGCATTGCCTGTATTTGTTTCTAGCAATAATTCACCTTCAAAAGGAAAATGTTTCCATTAAACAACACAAGTTCAGCAACCACAAATAAACAGTGTCTTAAAGTCTAAGCCAATTCTCTGAAACCTTCACAATAAATACCAGGCCATCCAGTGGAGTACAACAGGTAGCAGCCCTCTCCCGGAGAACAGCCAAATCCTCTTTAAATAGGCAAAACCTTTAAAAGCGTGACGGGGAGGACGGAGGCAGCCAGGCACAAGGTTTTCGGGCATCCCGTGCAGCGCTCCTCATCTCACCCACTGCTTAGGCACTAAGCTAAGACCAAGCCTGAGCCAAGATGCTAAACCCAAACTACTGATTTGCAGGGTCAGAGCCGAGCCCCCCGGCAGCACCGCACCACCCACGTCTTGCAACCAAGACGGCATCACCGAGGGAAAATTATCCTCGGCAAAGGCAGCATACTCAGTTTTGGACTGGCAAAACCAAGCCTGATCCCAAGTCAGAGATGCTCAAAACCACAGAGCTTCCTCTGAAGCCACTGGGTCAGCTAGGAGAGGTTTGTTGACATTTCTATCCCAACCATTTCCCAATTTTTGAGGGCTTTATAATGACTGTTTTGGCATTGCAGAAGGAGGAGCGGTGCCTCCTCTTCCACCAGCTCCGCTGCTGAAGAGAAGCCCTGCAAAAACAGCATCCGAGTCCCACCTGCAAAGGGGCATCCAAAATCCTACCAAATCCAGGGGAGCTGCAGGCACCCAACACAACCCTGGCAATGCAGAGGGGTTCCAGTTCAATATGGCCAATATTGCACACACTATTAAATATATTACCTGGTATTACATATATATAGGTGGGGAGAGGTATCAGCTCTAAGGCAAGGGCCATCTAGCTCACGTACACACCTGACAGTGGACACAAGGGAGGTCCCTAAGAGGGATCACAAAGCGATGGGTGATGGAGCAGAGGGAGGACAGCATCAATTCCCCAGCCCACAAGCTTGAACTCACCATCCACCCACCTACCAGAAAGCTTTTAAGGGGTTTGTAAACCAAAAGTCAGTGACAGCCATTGCTCCAGGCACCCCCTGACACCAAACTGGGGTGCTGGGGGGAAAGGCCTTCCCCTGGGCACGGCAGGACCGTCACTCCCTCCATCCCACCCCAAAGCTCGCCGCCTTCTGCTGGGAAGCCAGCACTGCCCTCGTACCCGACTGCCCCTTCAGAGATCAGTCCAYTTCTTGTTTATTTTTCATTTTAAATGGATTAGACATGCACAAAAGCCTCCCTTGAAAAGAAACAACCAAGATGTGAAAAGGATGGGAAGATCCAACTGCGAGGCGTCAGCACTAATCCATGTCAAAGGGCATGTCATCGACAACTTACTGTAAACTTCCAGGAGGAAAAAAATAGTCAGAATAAAATAGTTAAGTCCAGACAAATGTTTGTCATTCATTATCTGGAGTCAAGCTTGAATTTCTCAACAACACAGCCAAGCCAAAGCAAGCACGTTAATAATAAAACAACTTTTACAGGGAGCTACACGCCGGGCGTGCAGCCTGCCCTTGAAGGGAGAAAGGCTGGAGGCAGGTGGAGGCTCTGTTTGCTTTTCTCCGATAACAGGTATTTAGTTTTCTACGTCACTTCTCTTTATCGTAGCCTGAAACCCGGCCGAGCAACCTGGCTCCACCTCCCCATCTGCTCCCCACGCCAGCTGGCCCCGCAGCGGAGGGGATGCTGTGCAAGACGCGCCAATGCCACGCAGCCCGCCAGCT
Source organism: Phoebastria nigripes (assembly GCA_035582835.1). Classification (NCBI taxonomy): domain Eukaryota; kingdom Metazoa; phylum Chordata; class Aves; order Procellariiformes; family Diomedeidae; genus Phoebastria; species Phoebastria nigripes. The sequence continues at coordinate 1,269,615 of JAYKAV010000289.1, read as the reverse complement.
CCCCCCCGACYCGAACGGGGGGGACCCCCAGCCCTGCCCGGGAATTGGGGGGCATTGCTGGAAAACCCCGCAAGACAGATCCCTAACGAGGCGGCCGTTCACAGGGAGAGGAGTGCTGGGCGATGGGATGGCTGCGCTCGTGTCCAAGTCACACAGGGAGCTTAAAAACAAGGCAAATCCCCCCCAAATCCTTCCTCAAGCACTGGGACCAGGAAAAAACCCAACGGACCACAGCAGGGAAGGGCAGAGCACGAAGGGGCTGCTCTTATCAGCTGGGGAGGCTCCGGCGAAGACATCTCCTGTATTGGCACAAAGTGAGCAAACACCCAGCCCAGGCAAGAGCCGACAGGTCGGCGTGCTCCGCTTTCATTCRAATAACCCTTTTGTTTTGATAAACAACCTGGAGCAGATTCTCCACCTTCTCTGGATATCCTGGGGTCCTAATTACATCCCAGCCCAGCTCCCCACACCCCTCAGGCTGCAGTGTGGGGTAGAAGGGGTGCACAGGAACAACACCCCCCCCCCCCCCCCCCCGCAGGCGTTGTACAAGGCACCGTGCCCTCTTTCCCCATCCAACAGCACCGCGAAGGTGTGGATGCCTCTGCCCCATTACTCACGCGTCCGCAATCGAGATGTGTTTTGGGGAAGCAACTCGGTTTGTAGGAGCTGTATCCAAAAATCTTGCCTGTTCCCTCGACGCCCGATGCGGTGCATCCCTCCCAATTTCCAACCCCCAAATATCTGGCTCGTTGCAGTGCTCAGGTTAGCCCGTCTCCGTTTTGGGGCAGAGGAAGAACACCAGAAAAAAGTCTATAATGTTTGCTTTGCTCCCGGTGACAAAAGGCAAGAGTTATAGCAGACAGAAAAAAAATATATATATATAAAAAATTATATATATTATAACACATATGTATATTTATATATATCTTTGAAATAGAGGGCAGGAGGAAAACGGAATTACTGAAGATTTCACGGAAAAAGGAGCTTTGAGAAATYTGGAGGGAGGGAACAAAATGTCAAGTTTAAACTGTTTTCAATGAAAAAGGCCATTAAAGGAAAAGGGATCTTTTGCAGAAGGAGATATATTTTGCTGATTTTGACAAAAAGCCCTGTTCAGAGGAGGGGAAAAAAGTCTTCATTTAAAGGTTTTCGACTAGCATTGCTTTGCATCTTTACAGCGCTGTTCACGAAAGCATCCTCRCAAACCTGTTGTTGCTGGAGCACGATGCGCCCAGGGAGGAGGTGTATCTGACCACRCGCCGGGCGCGGGCAGGGGTTAGGAGACAACCCTTGTCTGTACCATGAAAATAAGCAAGTGTTATAAAAGGCAGGGGAAAATGAATAAATAAATAAATAAAAATCAACTTCCCCTCCTCTATTTTGCCCCCAGGGAAGGGAAATGCTGATCCTCCAGCTCACAGATGGTCCTCCTGGAACGACCTCCTGGCTTCCACCCCGTTGGCCACGTCTGGTGATGGGGAAGGATTTTGGAGGAGGGATGAAGGACATCAAACTCCCTCCCCAACGGCAGCGCCAGGAGCACCGCACGTGCCGTGCGCGCCACGGGATGTGCCACGGGATGCGGTGGGTATTTCCCGGGATGAAACACCGCCTTCGCCCACCGGTCCCTCCCCAACCACGACCACATCTCACGTCACGGAGGAGGAAGCTGCGGGTTGAGCACACACCTCCCCGGCAATTAAAGTCATTTTCTTAATATCGACCAGTGCCGGCCATCCTGTGACGGGCCACAGAAAATATTAATTATACCCCCTCCAATTTAGACAGGTTTCTTTATCATCAGATGTCGCTGGACCTGGGTCACAGCCAAGCTGGGGTTCAGCAATTGCACATGAGGAAGAATTGAGCATCACCTAAACAGCTGTTTTTCCACCTTGTATCTCCCCGAAACTTCAAACAACTGCACACACAGCGATGAATTTAGAGTAATGCCACCAATGAAACGCTCAAATTAATAGCAATAAAGTGTAAATGCTCCCCGTGATGACGGCAGAGCCATGCTTGGGAAAACAATCTGTGAAAGCTTAAAAACCAGCACAAGATGAGACCACTGGGGGGGGAAAAAAAAAAAGCAACAAAACCAACAGTCCATTTCAATATCCTTTTCATAAGCAACTAAAATGAACCCAGGAACACATCAGAGAATAATCATTTAGCACAGATCAAACAGTAGAACTAGCACATTAAAAATACATGCAGCATTAATCAGCTACGCAGAGTTATGTGCCATCATTTCCATAAATAATACAGGATCAAAGCAGCCCAAGCAGCACTATCAGTTAATACAGTCAGCCAGTCAGTCAAAATAGAGTAAAGCTGCCTGAAAACTGCGGCAGTGTAATTTGCCAGGAATAAAGCAGATTCATCTGAGAAGTGGCATGACCAGTTAAACAGGTAAAGGTTACCAGCAGCCTCTTAATTATACAGAGGTGATGCCACAAAGAAAAAAAAAAAAGAAATAAAGGGTTAATGCAGCTTCAAAATTTTATTTTTTTTTTTTAAAAGCTTGGGGAATATCAACGTATATCTTGTTTAGTGATAAACCCCCTGAAGAGCCAAGGTGCAGGGGAGAGGTGGGAGGACCGACCCCGCCAGGAGCATCCCCAGTGGCACCAGTCCCATGTCGGGGCTGGCTGGAGGTAGCTGGAGCAGGGGCGAGCCTCGGGGGTGCAGACTAAGCCGGAGCCCCTTCCCCGGAGGCAGAGCTATGCTGGAGGGGCTCTCCTTCGCCAAGGAGAAATATCCCAGCTGCAGAAACCATCCCGCCTGCTCGGGGTGAAGGCTCACCACCAACGGCCTTTAAATATACATCCATCTATCCATGCATATCAAATGCCTGTGTCATTAAGCCTTTTGCTGAAAGGCTGCAGAGCCATTTAGCTGCTGATTTTTAAAACAGGCACGCGGAGCAGCGCGAGCTATAAATAGCAGAGATGCTTGCCTCGTCATGTTTCTGGTGGCTTATTTATAAGGACAGGGGGCAACTGAATTAAAAATGGTACGAAGAGCGACTTGGGCTTCTCTCTGGTTTCGTGGCCGAGCCGCCTCAAGAGCAAAACCTTCGAGGTTTTGCTTTTTTCTTTTTCCAGACGAAAAGCAAACGCCCATCTTTCATGCTTAGACTCTGAATCGGTTACATTTACAAGGCAAATTTTAATTCATACAGCAGGTGTTCAGAAAAAAAAAATAATCCTACTTTAAAAGCAGCACAAGACCAAACTAAGGCTCCGCTTTAGTTCATGCAGCTCTGAGGAGGCTCCTCATTTACTGAAATAGGACCCATGTGTGTATGAAGCAGAAGCAGAGACCCCAAAATCTTTTCCAAGGAAGGGGGGAAGTCCTGAAGGGCGTTGAGCAGAGCTATTGCTGAGTACGATGCCTGCCCAGCATCACGACCCCACTGCATTTCATGTGACGAAGGGCAATAGGAATTTTGCATGGGAAGATCCGGATGAGCATCAGTCAGAGGAGGAATTCAGCCTCCAACAAAAGAGCCGCTTCGGGCAGCTCAAACCATCCCTGGCCGATTAGCGTTCCGGCAGCGTGTTTAGACGGTCTATTCTTCGCAGGCAGCTAGGCGCAATCCAGAAAAAAAACACGTGAACCGAGCATATCCCTCCCCCTCTGTAATCGGTGCCTTTTTAAATAGCTGGTGAAAAGAAGGGGTGACAGCCAGGCTGCCCCGGAGCCGCTCAGCTACAGGAGCTCAGCCGGCTGGGATGGGATGGGATCTGCTCGGCCAGAGGAGGAGAAGCTGGACCACTTTTCCAGCATCCCTGGCTGTGAAGAAGCAGGGAGAGGGGATGGGGAGAGGAGTTGTGGGGGGGAGCGAGTGATCCCATCAGAAGAGGTAAAGTCACCACTTCTCCAGGATCGGCGGCTGCGGAAGAGCCAGGACCAGCACTGTCAGGTTTCCCATTGAATTAGGGGGCAAAAAAAAAAGTTCTGGCCAAACAAATGAGATTCAATTATTCCAAGTCCAGAATGTCTTGTTCAAAATGCTTCCACATTGACAAGCTTTAATCCAATAAAAGACCCCTCCAGACAAGCCCTGCTGGGATTTTGGGAGCATTTCCCCCCAGCAGGGACCCAGCAGCCCCCAACTCCACACTGGGGACGGGTTTAGCCCCGAGCGCAACAAGGACATTGATCTTACGGGGCAGCCTCAAGGCGCAGGACCCTCGAGCTTACTGGAAGCTTAAGCAGAAGCAATGCAAGAACAACCATTTCATTTCAGTCTGACCCAACCCAAAAGTCAAATTAAAAAAAGCAAATAATTTCCTGTGAACCAGAAACCCTGGTTTTCAGCCAGTTTAATGAGACTGAATTGCAACCGGTTCTGTTCTCCTGGGGTGGTGGAGACTCACGGCCCCCCAGGGCAGGGCAGATGGCTAGATCGCAATCTCGCCTTTAGCTCGTAAAACATATTAATATCCCCAACCAATTATAAAGTGCCAGACTCTACCCCCCAGCCCCCTATCCCCAGCCAGCGATGCCCCGCTGCACGAGGCAGCCCTGCTGAGCTCAGACACGCAGCACAAGCCAGGGCAGCAAAGTCTGTGGGTTTCCAGGACCTCTGAAGCAAGCCCAAGCCCTTGCTGCAACCTCATTTAAGAGCTCAATGAAGTCTCAGGTGCAGTCTAGGTGCTGCACAGCAATCCAGCTTCTTAACTTTTGTTTTGTTTTATTTTAAGTGCTTGTCAGAGGTAAAGCAGAAGGAGCCTTCCCTTCCAGCCAGATGGCTGCAAGAGAAATCCCTGCCTTCAGCACCCAGCATCAGCATGAGTTTATTTCTAATGACAGCAGATGCATCACGCCACTGCTAAGATCTCAGCTGCTTCTTGGAAGCACCAGCAAGCACCTCGAATCTGCAGCAGCGCTTCCTGACAGTCAGCTGGCATTGGCTCTGCAAATATTAGCAGCAGCACAATGACTTAGCCCTGCGTATTTATAGGCCACAGGCTCTTGTCAAAAAAACGTCTGAAATCTTTCCCCTGACTTCAGCAGACTCGCGTCCGGGGCCTCTCTTCCTCAGGGACAGCTTGTTCTGTGCCTCTCTGCCCACAGCCACGGGGTGTGGGAAGTCCTGGATGTCCCTGTCCTCGTGCTGCTCGCCTGCACACAGCTGGTGGGGACAGACTCCGGTACAGGCTTGATGCCCACCATCACCACCACCCACCTGGGTAGACCCCAAGATGCTGCAGGCACCTCCAAGGACCATGGTCCCCTCTGGGATGCAGTTATTCGCCCCCTGAGGTTACACCTCGGCGTAGCCTGTGAGATGAGCTCTGCTGCCAGCCCAGCACCATCGCTCCTTAATTGCAGTGGTACTTTCCCCTCCGGCACAGCCCAGTCCACACCAGGCAGGATCGAGCCCAGGGTGCCTCCCCGGGAAGGGGCAGGGTCCACTTGCACCCCGGCAGGATGCTCCAGGGGCAAAACCAGCCACTGGCTGGGAAACCCATCCAACGCTCACCCACGCATTTCCCAGCTGTTTGGACAGACACAACCTTTGCACCCCATGCAAACCCCAATCTGTGTTGCAAGAGTCATCACACACACACACACCCCCCCCCCGGTCACGGTCCAGCACCCTGATCACTGGGTGCTGCCCCAACTGTCCCAGCCCCTGGGGACCACAACCACCCCTGCAGAGCCCRGAGGACCGCTGGCATCGGCAAACGGGCCCGGGATACCTCCTGCCCACCACGCAGCTTCAGCCAAACCACTTTATTTGGTGTTTCAGCAACTTTGCTGCAGGGGCTGGCAGTGGCCTCCCCACAGGCTGGTGTTTGGGTATTACTGGGAGCAGCCAGATAAGTAACTTCAACACACCGTGCAGTAGCAGCCCTATTTTACATGTGGTATTTTCCAAGCRGCAGCTCAGCGATGTGATGATGTCCAAATCTCAGCTATCATTTAAAAGAAAGAAAGCAAAATCCCAGCACCACTCCCTGCAGAGGGAAGCTAACAAACAAGACCTTGGATGCTCTGTAGGTCCTCCCAGAAATATCCTGATTTTTATGAGCATTGCTAAGTCCAAGAATCTCAAAACCTTGAGTCAGGACAGTTGGATGCATCTGATTCAAGAATGACTCAGACGGGAGCATGGAAGCAGGGAGGCAAGGGAGTGACATTTTCTGCTGTGGGTAACATCCCTTTATTTTAAGCTCAAAGATACAAACCCCACAATTTATTACTTGACTGAAAAAAGGCGCTCTCTACCCTGGCTGCTCCTATACTGATTCCAAGTAGCACGACCATATTCTTTATTGTCAGCCTTCATGTCTGTAACTTAATTTCCATTTCTTTAAAAAAAAAATGTAAATCCCGCTGACATCTTGAAAGCGAGCTATCTCAGTAACCACTCTGAACACAATCCCAAGCCCTCAAACGAGGAAAGTGTAAGCTGCCTTCCCGAGCGATGAGCAGGACGACAGCCCCAGCTCCCCCCAGCCGGGTCAGAGGCAGAGCAGGGGCATTCAGGCAGGTGCCTGCATGAGCCCAGCGCCGAAGGGCAGGACCTGCGCTTGCACCTAAAGGGATAGAGATTTTTAAGGTTGCAGAATTCCATTGCAAACATTCAGCCTCACCTACTGCTCAGCCCCAGCCTTGGAAACCCAACCTGCTGCACGGGCATTAAACATTTACGTGCATCCCCGAGAGGGTCCTGTGTCACACTGAGCACGGGGGAAAAGCTGATCATGGGGCAAACCTGGGTGGGAAGACCTCTACTGAAGGGCTAACGCCTGGACGGGAAGAGGGGAGAAGAGGAGTCACCCAGAGCTGCAAAAGGGACCAGCACTGGCAAGATGTCCCAAAACTGCCTTCAGCAACTTGGCTGTTTCTGTCCCACTGGGATTTGAGAGCTCCCAAGCCCTCGAGGAGCACAGCCCTGGTRTAGCAGGGTCTGGCTCTTGATGGCTCCATGGCTTGGATTAAACTTTCCCCTTCAACAGTACTGCTGGTGCTGTAGGGACCCCTCACAAGACCTGCCCCCACKGTGGCTCCTGCACGCACGGAGTGCRTGGACCTTTCTCCACACACCCTGCACAAAAGCAAAACCCTCCACSTCTCCAGCTGGATGATGAAGAAATTAAGCCAGAACTTGCATCYGGGTCCACTCCTCGCCCCGCTGCCTCCCCTGCACCCAGCCAGTTAGCCAGGCCACCCCCCATTTCCCCCAGGGATTTGCCAGGCTCCTCTTTACAAGCTAAACCCATCAGCTAATCCCACCCAAAGCCACAGCCACCACCCATAGGGGGGCTACRGCTGCACCTCCTCCATCTGGGCTGCGAGCACCCCAGCAAGAGATGGCCCCATGCTGGAGACCCATCAAAGATGATGGCACACTGACTCAGCTTTCACCCATTTCCGTAGCAGCGCGGGATGCCTTCCCGTGGTGAATTGCTCCGAGCAGCCGGGCCACCTGCATTTCCTGCCCTGAGGCTGCAGCAGAAATTGCTCGTTGTCCCCTGCYGGGAGGTGCAGAGGTGAAGACCCCGACTCAGGGTCACGTCTGGGACCTGGCGACCCAGGAAGCCAGGTGGAACACCACAGAACCCACGGGGAGGAGAGCAGGCAATGGCTTTCGAGGTCTGAAACACTTAGTACGGTCTAAAGATACCTAAAGCCAGGGTTTGGGTGCAGCTCTTCTGCTGACCCAGCCATGGCATGGGGACAGCGAGGCTGTGCAAGGAGGTTTGGGCTTTTCAGCCCACCCATCTGCTGTGCGTGGGGCTGGAAAAGAGTCAGAACAAAATGTCCTTCCAAGAGACCCATATGGTTCAACACCGCCCTACAGAAATGGGTAGAATAGAGAAGTTTTGTTCTTTAGGCAAGGCAAGCCCAACCAGGACTACACTGGCCACAGCAGCCGCATCTCTGCTCCAACACCGAGCATCCGAACAGCAGCCGTCCCCAAGTCAACTTCCCCAGCAAAGCTCCAGCTTTTGCTTTAAAACAAGACTATTTTGTATAAAAGGAAGCGGCAGAGTSTCCGTGGCGGGTGTTGGAGGCTTTGGCAATAAGGCAGGGGATACTTCTAAGCTTGTCTCCACAAACATGAGGATTAGCAATTTACTTCTCTTAAAGACAAAATCCGGGATTTTAACATGATCACAGGCTTGGAAAGAAAAATAAACATCGTGGAACTGGGAAAGGGAACAGAATGAGAGCGGAGCAAGCAGGCAGCTCAGCAGTAGCTGAAGTACTTCTTAAATCAGAATGAGAAAAACACATTGAAGTCAGAATTTAAATCTTGGTAGTGCTGAACAAACACTGAATGTGAGGACTCTCACACCAATTTCTTATCAGTAATAACTCCATCAGCATTAACGCAAGCCTTTCTAATAATGTGCATGAGAAAAGGCCCATTTGTTTCATGCAATAAAGCATATAATGCATTAATTCCTCATTGAATTGAAAAAGTAATGTTGAAAACATGCTTGAATTAAAGAAAAAGGAAGGTTTCAGCTAAACCCGTGGTGCCCACTGGCTTTACCATGCCTTCGGTGCTTAACACCCTTTGGGAGTAAACTGCTGTGCAGGACTCCAGCAACACTCGGCAGATGGAATCAGCGTGGAAAAGCCCCACGTAAAACCCACAGAAACCAGCTCCCGCACAGACCACGGCCGCACCACCCACCCGTACCACCTCCGCGAGCCCCCACGTCATGCAGGGGGATGCTGCCGAGCCCAGCATCTCCTCCCACTGCCGCCTCATCCCCCCGGGTGCCCTAAAACCCACCCGACCCACGAGTGTGCCAGCAATCCCCCATCAGCCAGGGTTAATCTCAACCTGCCACGCTAACGAATAACAAATTAGCCTGTTTGAGAAGACATAATCTGCCCATGCGTTCCTACCCTGGCCATCACCGCAGTGTAAAGGCACCAGAGAGCAATTTTGAAATCAAGGGGCTGTAGCCATTAATAATTAGCACTTTAAAACTTCAAAGGGTGATGCTGGCCTCCACAATAAAAACTCCGCACACCCAGGGATGGCGGGGAAGAGTTATCATCACCGGTGCTCCTGTTTCACAAGTGAGATCCGAAACGCAGAGGCAAGGGCAGCCCGCGGGGGATGTGTGGCAGTGCTGGGACTAGACACAAAACCTCCCGACTTGCATCCCTGACACCTCCTRTGGCAGCAAACACAAAGGGACATTATGCGAGCATCATATACAGACATCCAAGAGCATCCCGAAGGCATCGCTAAACCAGCCACCTCATGCCTTGCAATACCCTCGCGTGTCACTTGTCACTCAGCCCATACGAGAGGGATGCTCTCAAAAACATTGGAGCCTGGGATGGGAGAGGTGATGCCTCCGATGATGGAAACAAACACGACACACAAGGTCAGATAGGGAAATAGGTGCCCGACGTGACTCGGGGCAGCTACGTGCGTCCCTGTTTGGCACCCAGAGGGTCGCTCCGTGCCACACGTGCCAGGTGAGTCACTGAGCCAACAAGGTCTGATCATGGCACGATAGAGAAAATTGCTTTTGCTTTAAGAAAACTCAACCCCTCCTATCTTTATCAGCAATTCCTAATCTTAAGCCATTCTGTCTCTTCCAGAGAAAGTACAGACAGAAACCTCAATGGAAAAAAAAAGAATTGAAGTCTGAAAACAAGAGACTCCAGATCTTCAACTGATTATATTTCTAGCCAAATAAAACAGGTTGATTAATCCACTTGTTCAGACTGCKAAAGCTACCAGAACAGCAGAATATATCCCTTTCACATTAGAGGAAGCTCAACACACTTAAACCAAACCTCTTCCAGGCAAGGAGAAAAAATAAATACAAGAAAGGAAAGAATCAGTGCTCTAGCATTTGCACGTGTCTGAACATAAAGCTYTGGAAATGTAGAGCGAAGCCAAGTTCTCCAGTGAAATAAGTGGACAAAGCTCCAACCACGGACTCCAGCAGAGTTTTGTCTACTTAATCTATAAGTAAACTGGAGTCTCGGCTTTGAAGACCATCAGTGTTTTCATCTCCCAGCACCGTCACTCAGTGCTACACCCAGCAAGAGCTTCAGCTGAAAGCACAGCCCTCCAGTCTGCCCTTTACCTCTTCCCTCCTCACGCTCTTCATTGATAATTCCATTTATTCCCACTGCCATAATGCTTTCCTCAGCTCTGTACAAGCCCCCTGACCGCGACGGGGGCAGGATCAGGCCTCGAGCAGGCTGCAGCGGGATGCGCGTTTCCCAGAATAGAAACAGCCCGCGGCTCTTTTCTCCCCTCGCACGCCCATCGGGTACCACACTAGCGTGGGCTCTTCCCAGCACCCACCGAGCTGCAAACGCGCCTTCAGATACCAGTAAGCACATGGGCTCCAGCGACACCAAGTTATCATTAGCCCCGTTCTGCTGCCGGCACGTGAAGGCGGGACGCCGGTGAAGCCTTGACGCTTACAGGGCACCTCTGCCCCCAAGGTACCACCCGGCGATGCTCGAGGACAGCGTCCAACAGGGTGGACGCCGCCCCGATGCGACAGCGATGGGAAGGACGTGTCTTAAACTCCTCCATGGGGAGCACGGTGCACGCCGGGGCCGGCTGCCATGAAGGATGCTTTGGGGAGCCAGGGCCAGCACCCACCCCACTGCTCCCCAAAGCCACCAGTAACACCTGTAACACCACCGGCACGGCACGGGTTCGGTGCACCTGCCCCGCCGGGGTCGGCACAGCCTTGGCACCCCCGCACTGCCCACCCAGCCCCGCACCCCAGCCCTGCGTGGGGGTCGCTGCCCCCCCCGCCCCCCAAGCCCCAGCCCCGCACCAGGCACAAGGGGCCGGGACGTGAGATGCTCGCGGGGGTCCCACACCGCGGGGGTCCCTCCTCCTGCCCCGCACGGGGGTGGCTGCAGCCGGAGGGGGCCCGGGGAGCCGCCGCCCCGTCCCCCCACCGCCCCCTGCGAAGCCACCCCCGGCCGCGCCTTTGTCCGCCCGGCGGAGGGAGGGAGGGAGCGGGCAGCCCCGTCCCGCTCCCCGCCAGAGCCGGTGGCCCCGCTGCCGACGCCCCCCGCCCCCGTCACGGACACGCGTGGGCCGCTCACCTGCGGGGCCGCTGCCCGCGGCCGCCTCCTCCTCCTCCTCTTCCTCC